>QANX01002817.1:0-172866 GCA_003254975.1 Ochetophila trinervis | reverse complement strand
CATTCACACACACACACATATATATATATAACGTTAATAATATTCAAGTGTTAGGGCAATGTGGAAAACCAATAATGATGTATATACCTTAGCCTTTGTTATTGAACATGAAAACTAATAATGATAGTATTTACAGTGTAAATTCTAATTATTGTTACCATTTAAAAGGGAAAAAGAGAGAAAAAAAGAAAGAAAAGAAACATATGGTCTTTACTCTCTAAAACATTAAACCAATTTACCAGTATGAGCACTACAAATACACATGATACTGGAGCAAAACAAGAAAAAGTTAGCAAAAACCCATCAAATAATATATATATATATATATATGTTGTGGCTGTTTTTCGTCTCGGGCTATTTATATATGAAAAAATTAAATTTTAAAAAATATTAAAAAATATTTTAATATTTTATTAAGTTGTACAATAATTTTATTCTAGAAGAATTTATAAAAATGGTCCAAATGGATGCCAAATTCTCAGCCAATAATCTTCACTGTTGTGGCTGTTTTTCGTCTCGGGCTGGGCTCCTCGGGTACCTGCAAAACCGGAGCCAAACCGGTTAGGGGGGCGTCGGTGTGGTGGCCGACGTTTCCCCTCCGATGCTTAAGTCAGTGATCATCCCTTGATTATCAGCTCAAACAATGAAAAATGACTGAAAAATGGTTAAAAAGGGAGGCAAGGGGAGCCAAACTCGGACGAGAAAGGGGTAGGAAAAATTTTGGGAGAGTCTAGGAGGAAGAAAAGCTGTCTGGCCGAGAAAGAGTCCCTTCGAAATCTCCAAATGAGGGCTGTCCGGTTTGTGTGTGGTGAGGGAGATGATGAACAGTGATTTTGGCTTTATTAGGTAATGTAATCATCACATGGAAAGGTCAAATCCCCCCCATTTCCCCAAATGCATGCCTTAGTGGTCTCCAAATCCACCAACTCAAGGCAGCCGGATTTTTAGGAGAGAGGAGAGGGAGAGGGTGGCGGTTAGGTGGAAGTTGGTGGTGTCTTGGGCTGCGTGTTGCTCCAAATTCGGTTTCCCCATTTTGCCCCTTTTATCACTTACCTCATAACTTACACATGGAGGGTCAGGATTAGTTCACTGATGGCCTGATGTCCCAGATGGGAGACAAGTGTCTCTACCCAAGTTTATGGGCTTAGGATGTTTTCTGGGCTTAGGCGGCCCACCACATTGTTGGGTATTTAATTTATTACCCATGATTACTAGGTATTGGGCCTAAATGATGGGCAAAAATCCCCACAACAATAGCCCCCAAGTTGATCTAATTTTAAAAATTGAATAAATTTTAAAGATGAATATACCTGTTAGGTGCGAATACCTAGAATCTTGCATTTTGAATTTGGAGGCAGCTTTTTTCCCGTTTCTATCTCTTTTTCCCTTTTTTTTTTTTTTTTGAAAACAGGCGCTGCAGCCTTTTTCTGCGGGTGATGGGACGGGCAGTTAATGCCCACGTCTTGCACGCCTCCAGTCTCGTCCGCACGCGACTCCCCACTTCTTCTCTCCTCTTCTTCTTCTTCTTTTCACGCCGAAGATTCTTCCCGGCTTTCTCCCTGTCCAAACTACAAAGAGAGACGCGTGTGTTGCCTCCTCCGGTTGTTCGATAACTCAGGTTGTTCCCCTTCTACCTCGCTCAGTTCCGTCGACGGTTCCTCCTTCCCTTTCGGTTACGGTGAGTCTCGATTATTCTCCATAACTTTGACTTCGGTTTTTCCTTTGGCTGTTTTGGTTGCTTGTTGGCCCTACTGACTCCTCGTTGTCTCCACAGTTTGGCTCGGGCCTTTGGTCAGGAGAGAAGCTCCCCTTTGTCACACCTTGCCGTTCCCTCAAGCTCGCCAAAAATTTGAAGGTACGGGTCTTTTTTCTCTCTGTCTCGCCCCCGTCTTAGGGCTTTCGTATTGCTTTACTTCCCATTTTTGCTGTGTGTTGCTGCCTGGTAGAATTTTTAGGTGTCCAGCTTCGTGTGGAAATAGGGGGTTTAGGTTAGGACCTTGAATGCCGTGGTCTGAAAGCAGGGGGCCACGCCGCGGCTTGTCGCTTAGGCGTAGGCTGCGTGTTTAGGTAGTGGCCCAGCCCTAGGTAGGAACTGAGGACGAAATATGTAGGACTGGGGGTGAGGCTCCGGACTAGGGTGGAGGCCAAGGCACCGAGGCTGAAACTCGGGACCTGGGTGGAGGCTGAGGCACCGAGGCTGAAACTCGGGACCTGGGTGGAGGCCAAGGCACCGAGGCTGAAACTCGGGACCTGGGTGGAGGCCAAGGAGCCGAGGCTGAAACTCGGGACCTGAGTGGAGGCCGAGGAGCCGAAGCTGAAACTCGGGACCTGGGTGGAGGCCGAGGCATCGAGGCTGAAACTCGGGACCTGGGTGGAGGCCAAGGCACCGAGGCTGAAACTCGGGACCTGGGTGGAGGCCAAGGCACCGAGGCTGAAACTCGGGACTTGGGTGGAGGCCGAGGCACCGAGGCTGAAACTCGGGACTTGGGTGGAGGCCGAGGAGCCGAGGCTGAAACTCGGGACCTGGGTGGAGGCCGAGGCACCGAGGCTGAAACTCGGGACTTGGGCATAGTGAGTCGAAGTTTGGTGGTCGTCGAGGTACTAGTCCACGGTTCGCGTGCCTTAGAGTTCTTGGCGTTTTGCTCCTTCTTGTTCAGGGGGTGGCCATCCTGACAGTCGAGCTGCTTCTCTGTTTCAGATGTCTCGCCCTTCACCAAGTGGTGGCGGTGACAACTCGAGTCGTCCTTTACTTAGCCAGCCTTTAAGTTTCCAAACCCTCATTGATCGCGTGCCCCAACCCTACAGGCCTAACATCTTTAACGAACCACCGTACTCCTACCTGAGGGATATCAACGTTTCGCAGATGGTGGACATATCTGACTCTTCAGATTCCGAATCCGGGACTAACTCGGGGGCGGAGAGGCAAGCAGGTTCCTCCTCAGCTGCGGCCGAAGCGGCTGGGCCTTCGGCTGCAGCTGGTGTGGCCGAATCTTCCCAGGAGGAAGAAGAGGTGAGGGTTCCCGAGAGAACCTGGAGTTATGATGAGGTCGAGTCTAGACTCACCCAAGCTGACCTAGACCAGCTGAAGCTGGATTACTTAGTACCCGACGAGATCACCTTCCGGGTGCCCGGAAGCGACGAGTTACCCAGTTGCCCTCCTCCTGGCGAGATTGCCCTGAACCGGTGGTTCTTTAAATGCGGACTGAGGTTGCCAATCCCGCTCTTCGTTCGGCGTCTTCTCCGCGATGTCCGGCTGGCGCCGCTTCAGCTAAATCCCAACTCATGGAAGGGGATTTACTGTTGCTTCGTGTTATGGCAGGAGAACTTTGGCATCGATCCCACTCCCTCCAAAATACAGGCGTGTTTCGAAATTAGGTCAGCCGCCAACAAGGTTGGCTCTTTCTGCTACTACCCCCGGCGCAGGAAGTTCCTAGTGAAACCTCCTGAGGTTTCAAACTGGCAGCGGGAGTGGTTCTTTGTTGGAGGGGACTGGGAAGATGGGTGTGAGCCCGCGACCCCCCGCAGGTTCTGCGGGAACAACCATAAGTGGAGCCCATCCTTCCCTTCTATGGATGAATCTAGCAGGTTTAGGGTTAACTACATCCTGGACCTCGAGCTGTACGAGAAGGACTCCACTATTCTTTTAAAGGAGGCCAGGCTGGCTGGCGGTAGCGCTCGGCTACTTTTACCTTACTTTTAGTTTGCCTTGTTTATTTAAGTACCTAACTTCTGGACTGCTTTTTTGGGCGCAGTGATGTCGTCAGGCGTCGGGTTCAAACGGGCTCTGCCTGGTCGCCCCGATAGGAGCAGGGCAGCGAAGTCGGTGAAAGTTAGCCCCGGGCAGTCGGTCAGAGCCCCAGCTGTTGCAGTGGAGAGTTCGACCTTGCCTCCTCCGCCCTCCAGGAGCGCCTCCTCCAAGGATCCTAAGGGAGGCGTTAGCTCTCCTCAGCCGAGGGGAAGCGGGGACCAAACGCCCGCTTCCAGGAGCAGCGTGCGTCCCTCCAAGGGTAGGAGGGATTCCTCCCCAGAGGGGAGCCGAGGGGAAAGGAGCAGATCACCTGGCCGCATAGGCGAATTTGTGAATTTCCTGTCGAAGGATGTCCTTCCAGCCGAGGATAGGTGGCTGTCTGGGGTCTCAGACTCGTCACTCCCTGCTGAGGCCTCTCGCCTAGTCGGCTTGGTGAGAATTCACGTCTCTGAGCCCTTAAAGATTTTGACCCCTTTGGTTATTTACTTGTGTATTTTTATTTGTCGTGCAGGGGGCCTTCATGGTTTTTAAGCTCCAGGAGCAGATCGCTAGGCATAAGGAAATCTCCGCGACTGTTATCATAGATCTGAGGGAGTCTCAGAAGGAGCTGGAGGAGGCCAGGAGACGCATGGCCGAGCTGGAGCTCCTTATGACGAAGAAGGACCTGGAGGTCAACCAAAAGGAGGGCGACCTGAAGTTGAAGGAGGCCGAGCTGAAACTCAGTGATGCTGAGATAAGGAAGAAAGATCAACTCCTTATCGCCTCCACTGCCCGGTTGAAGGAACAGGTCAAAGAGTCGGAGGGGCTGAGGGCTGAGCTTGAGGAAGCGAAGAAAAGCCTCCAGCTGAAGGATGATGAGATCGCGAGGCTATACGATGAGGCCGAGGGTCAGTTCGATGCAGGCGCTGACTCCGCGGTCACGTTCATCAGATCTAAGTTTCCAGACTTCGATTTCAGCCTTCTGGATCAGCCTGAGGATCCAGCTTCGGTCCCTGCTGCTTCGGCTGGTCCATCAGTTCCTCCCTCGGAGCCGTCTTCCTCTGGCCCTGCTGCAACCCCGGGCTCTCCTCCAGCTGCGTGATCGTCAGCAGCTTCCGTCTCTCTCTCTTCCAGTTTACTCCTCGTAGTTGAAGTTACAGTTTTTTTTTTTGTAACTATTCCTTTTCTTTACTTGGTTTGTAACTAAAGACAATTCCCGGCTAATTGATGCCAGAGCTAATTTTCATGTAACCCTTTCAGCAATGAACTTGGAAAGAGCCTTCGTGCATCTGCTGCGTACTTGTTTATGCTTGCGTTCTGCCTTACTTCTTTTTTTTTATGAAGCACTTAGTCTCTTTTTTTTTTGTGAAGCACACTTAGTGTTAGTGCCTCTGTAGCCCCCTACTCTTCCCTGTTTGTCGGTAGAGGAACTGGGGAGAGTTATCACATACATTGGTGGCCTTTAAGTCTGCCTGGTCTCGCTGTCACCGGGCGCTTAGCCTCCTGGCTGTTTTAGCCTACGGCCTCTGGTCGATCCGAGCCCAGCTCAGGGGACCTTTAGCCTCAGGGGGTTCAGCCTCCTGGCTATCCTTAGCTGCCAGCTCCTGGTCGATCCGAGCCCAGCTCGGGGAGCCTTTGGCTTCTGGGGGTTCAGCCCCCTGATTATCTTTAGTTGCCAGCTCCTGGTCGATCCGAGCCCAGCTCGGGGAGCCTTTGGCTTCTAGGGGTTCAGCCCCCTAATTATCTATAGCTGCCAGCTCCTGGTCGATCCGAGCCCAGCTGGGGGAGCCTTTGGCTTCTAGGGGTTCAGCCCCCTAATTATCTATAGCTGCCAGCTCCTGGTCGATCCGAGCCCAGCTCGGGGAGCCTTTGGCTTCTAGGGGTTCAGCCCCCTGGCTATTCTAGCTTGGGTCTTTGTAATATATATCTAAACAATTGCATATATTTCTTTTTTGTTGGAAGGAAACTACCATTTCATTGATAACAACATTGCGTTGTACAATCTGAACATAGAAATTTACATAGGCTATTGAAAATAAATCTTCAGATGTTCTGCATTCCAGGGATGGGCAAGAATCTTTCCGTCCTCTCCCTCCAGTTGATAGGTTCCAGGTCGGATCACTCTTCTCACCTGGTATGGGCCTTCCCAGGTCGGGCCCATAGCTCCCGTCCCATGTTCTTTGGTGTTTAATGTGACCTTCCTCAGGACTAGGTCACCAGGCCGAAAAGTTCTTTGTTTCACTTTGGAGTTGTAGTACCTGGCTGACTGTTGCTGGTAGGCTGCTGCACGTACCTGAGCCAGATCCCTTGTCTCTTCTATTAAGTCTAGGTTAAGCCTCATTTGCTCCCCATTCTCTTCCAACCGAAAGTGTTCAGTTCTGAAGTTCGGTATTCCTATCTCGACTGGGATGACTGCCTCAGTTCCAAAGGCCAGCGAAAAAGGAGTTTCTCTTGTTCCTGTTCTTGGGGTTGTTCTGTAGGCCCACAAGATTTCAGGGAGCTTATCTGCCCAAGCCCCCTTGTGCTCAGGCGGTTTCTTCTGAACTTTTGCAAACCTTTGGCAAGGGTCGCATTTCTTCACGAATCTCTTCGCGTCTTCCTGCATGGTTGGCCAGTAATAGCCCTGGCGGACTATCTTATGTGCCAAAGACCTCCCTCCTGAGTGGTTCCCACAAACTCCTTCGTGGACTTCCCTCAGGACATAGTCCGCCTCCTCTTCTCCTAGGCATCTCAAGTAGGGTAGCGAGAAGCCTCTTTTGTACAGTATTCCGCTGATGAGGGTATACTGTGGGGCTTTGTACCTAAGCCTTCGAGCTTCCAGTTTGTCCTCGGGTAGCGTGCCGTCTACCAAAAATTTGATTATTGGGTCTCTCCATCTTGGCCTCTCCTCCACCGGGTTCACCTCCCGCGTCTTACCCGAGGTGCTGGGCTGCATTAGCGTTTCGATTGGAATTGTGCGCACCAGCTCCGACTCGGTGGCTGACGCTAGCTTGGCAAGCGAATCAGCATTCGAGTTTTCAGCCCTCGAAATTTGTGTGATGTGGTGTTCTTCAAAATCTTTTAGCAACTCCTTGACTACCTTCAGGTAGCTGATCATATTTGTCCCCTTGGCCTGGTATTCTGACCTGACTTGCTTTACTACCAACTGCGAGTCACTGTAGCTGTGCACCCTCCTAGCCCCCAGTGACCTCGCCATTTTGAGCCCCGCTATTAGCGCTTCATATTCTGCCTCGTTATTAGATGCCTTAAACCCAAGTCTGAGTGCATATTCCAGCTTTACATGGTCAGGAGCTGGAGTGGTTAGGATGAACCCTGCTCCGCTTCCGTGCTCGTTGGAGGACCCATCGGTATGCAAGGTCCATAATGGGGCTGGATGTGTGTTACTTGTCCCGCTGGGGTCACTTGGGACAATGATCTCTCCTTCTTCTGAGGTGGTGAATTCGGCAATGAAGTCAGCCACTGCCTGAGCTTTTATCGCCGTGCGGGGCTTATACGATATCTCGTATTGTCCCAGCTCGATGGACCACTTGACCAATCTTCCGGACGTCTCTGACTTCTGTAGCACCTGCCTGAGGGGGTAGTTGGTGGGCACGGTAATCGAATGTGCCTGAAAGTACGGTTTTAACTTCCTTGAGGACATGACTAAGGCTAGGGCTAACTTCTCTATGCTGGGGTACTTGGTCTCCGCTTGCACCATGGCTTTGCTAACATAGTAGATCGGCAGCTGGGCCGTTCCTTCTTCTCGTATGAGGGCGGAGCTCACTGCTGTCTCCGACACAGCTAAGTAGAGGAGCAACGTTTCTCCACAAATCGGCTTGGAGAGCAATGGTGAAGTGCTCAAGTATTTCTTGAGTTGAGAGAAAGCTTCCTCGCACTCTTCAGTCCACATGAAGTCCTTAGCTCCCCTAAGGATTTTGAAAAATGGTGCGCATTTGTCCGTGGCCCTTGAGACGAACCGGTTAAGAGCTGCCACCTTTCCTGTGAGTCTCTGAACCTCCTTCACCTTCCGTGGTGACGTCATCTCCATGATTGCTTTTATTCTATCCGGGTTGGCTTCGATTCCACGTTGGTTCACCATGAAACCTAGGAATTTCCCAGAGGCTACTCCAAAGGCACATTTAGCGGGGTTCAGCATCATTTTATGTCTCCTCAAGACATTAAACATTTCGCCTAGGTGATCGAGATGCTTGCTCGCCTTGCCACTCTTCACTAGCATATCGTCCACGTATACCTCCATTGTCTTCCCAATTTGGTCGGCAAACATTTTATTAACCAGCCTCTGGTAGGTGGCTCCAGCGTTCTTGAGCCCGAAAGGCATCACCTTATAGCAGTACAGTCCGAGATTGGTGATGAAAGCAGTTTTTTCTTGATCGCCAGAATGCATTCCGATCTGGTTGTACCCCGAGAAGGCGTCGCAGAAGCTATACAGCTCGCTACCCGCTGTGGAGTCTACCAGCTGGTCAATCTTGGGTAGCGGGAAGCTATCTTTGGGGCATGCTTTGTTCAGGTCCGTGAAGTCCACACACACCCGCCAGTCTCCATTGCTCTTCTTCACCAACACCACATTGGCTAGCCAGGTGGGGTACGTTACTTCTCTGATGAACCCCGCTTTCAGGAGCTTGTCCACCTCGGTCCTGATTGCTTCATACCTCCCAGGGTTAAAAGCTCTCCTCTTCTGCTTCACTGGCCTGAAGCTGGGATCCACGTTCAGCCTGTGCACCATAATCTCCGGGTCTATTCCTGGCATATCGATTCTCGTGGTTCTCTCCGGGTTGTTTGGATCTATTTGGATGTTGGTGAGCTCCTCCACCGGCTCTCCTCTGAACATCTCTCGCCTCCTATCACTCAGCTTCTCTTCGGAAAGGTTTTCCTCGGCTGTCTGGATCTCCGTCATTAGTGAGTCTTCATCTATCATCCTCGGACCCGCCTTAGTCACCCGTGAAATGTTCTCTCCGTCAGCTTCGAGTGTCGTTGGTGAAGTGAATGCTTCAGGAGGTGGCTCGGAGCTTTTCTACTCGGAGGTTGGTGCTGGCTCAGGGCATCTCTGCTCGGAGGGCTCAGCGCGGATCGGGTAGTTGAGGTTCTCGTGACGCGGCTCGGGGCGATGCTGCCCGGAGGTGGAGAAAATGGGCAGCGCCTCGGCATGGGTGTCCCTTTCCCTGAGAGATGCGGCGTAGCATTGCCTGGATTCGTACTGATTTCCTCGCACCACTCCTACACCTCCTCCTTCGGTTGGAAACTTCATCATGAGGTGGTAGGTCGAAGTGGCTGCTCTCAAAGCATTGAGGGCGGGTCTTCCTAGAATAGCGTTATACGCTGACGTCGATTTTATCACCAAGAAATTTATTAAGACAGTGGACCGGTTCGGGATATCTCCCATAGTGAGAGGCAGCTCAACGGAACCTTCGGGGAGAATCGTTTCTCCAGTGAACCCCATCAGCGGTGTCCGCACAGGTTTGAGGACTTCCCTCTTCAGCCCCATAGCGCTGAAAGCAGGCGTGTACAGGATGTTGGCAGAGCTTCCGTTGTCGATTAGCATCCGGTACACTCGGTGGTTGGCGACCTGGGTTGTTATCACTATAGCGTCATCGTGTGGGTGCTGTACTCTTGCAGCTTCTTCGTCTGTGAATGTTATGGAGAAGCTCTCTCTGCGGGTGGCCTTCATTGGTCTGAAGGTGCAGTTCACCTCGTGATGCTCGTCTAAGCACTTGGCGCCTCTCGCGTATGCTTTGCGTGACCGGTTGGATTCACCTCCGGCTCCTGGTTCGCCCATGATCGTCCTCACACTTCCGAGTACATTATCTGGGTGCAGCGGAGGTGATGGCGCTTCTCTCCTTCCAGCATCTTCTCGCCTTGGGGGAGGTGGGGCGTTAGGCCCGGCAGCCTTCGCCAAGAACTCCTTCAGATGCCCTCTTTGGATGAGGGCTTCAATCTCGTCCTTCAGCTCCGTGCACTCCTCCGTAGTGTGTCCATAGTCCCTATGGTATCTGCAGTACTTGTTCTTATTTCTGAATTTGAATGGGGTCCTCATTGGGAAAAGTTTCTTCAACAGGTTGTTTCCCTCAATTTGCATCAACACCTCCGAGCGAGTTGTGTTGAGGGGGGTGAACCTCTCGAACTTGCTCTTGGGTGGCCGTGGTGCTAGGTTCACTTCTTCATAGCTTCTTTTGTTGTTACGAGGCGGGGGACTTCTCTGATTTTTTCTGGCTTCAGGTCTCCCGCTTCCCCCGCTCCGGTTCAGGTTCCTCTTGCATTGGATGATCTCTTCGGCGGAGATGTGCTTGTAAGCTTCAGCCAGCATCTCCGAAAATGTCCGTGGTGGGTTTTTAGCTATCGTTCTAATGAAGTCCTCATCACGGACTCCGTCTTGCATAGCTTGCATTGCCCTGTCGTCGGTGCAGCCCTCAATTTGCACCATCATATCCGAAAATCTCTGGACATACGACTTCAAAGATTCATTCTCCCCTTGCATAACAGATGACAAGTGAGAGGGTGGCTTCTTCACTGGCCGAGCTCCAATAAACTGCGCCATGAAGGCGCTTTCCAGCTGGCTGAACGAGTTGATTGAGCCAGGGCGTAAGCCAGTGAACCAAGTCCACGCTACTCCTCCTAGGGTCAAAGGGAAAGCTCGGCACTTGATAGCATCCTCTGCAGCTTCAAACTCCATCCACACTTTATAGGCTCCAAGGTGCTCGGCTGGGTCTCCTTTGCCTTCATACCTCCCCACACTCGGTATTTTGAAATCTTTGGGGAGCCCAGCTCGGCGTATTTCTATCCCGAATGGCGAGGTTTCTTGCCCCAATCCGGGCGTATAAGTGTAGGGATGTGGGTGACGAATCAGGTACTGCTGGTCACTGCGAAATTTCATACACGCCTCGTCTTCGAGCCTCCTCTGCTCAACCTCCATCCTTCTTTCCAATTCATGCCTCTGCCTCTCTTCAGCTTCTAGCCTTAACCTTTGTTCAGCTAGGATTTTTCTCCTCTCTTCCGCGCGGATTCTCTGCCTTTCTTCTGCTCGGATGAGCCTTTTTTCTTCCTCCTCGTCTGCTCGCCTCCTGCGTTCATCTCTGGATTCCGCTCTTTCTTGCTCCTCTCGCGCTCGCCTTCTAGCCTCGAGGGAAGCCCTTAGGTTACTGAGGTCTAAGCCCTCGTTAGGAGAGGAGAAGGCGTCGCTCACCGATCTAGTCCGCCGACTGTTCCGCTCTTCAGCCTGTAGCTGGCGGGCAGGCGAGGGGTGGTTCTGCCCTGGGTTCCTCCGTGCTTCGTCCAGGGGGTGTCTTGGGTTTGGTCTCGATCTAACTGGCCTCCCTTGTCGTGAGCCTCTTGTCGTGGTCCCCAGCTCCTCCACCAGTGCTCCCCCTTCTCCATGAGTTCGTGGGATAACGCGGTCTCGTGGAGAGTCCACCGGAGTTGGGCTTATCATTGTTCACGACAACGGCTCACGGTTGGTTCGCTGTTGGATTTCCAGGAGGCCAATGACTTGTTCCATCCGGTTCTCCAGGTCGGATATTCGAGTTCGCTCTGAGCGTGGGGCGATGCGCCTCTCGCTTCGCCTCCGGGCTGGAGGCAATAGCTGGGAGGGCGGAATGCTCGGTTCAGCTACTGGCATCGACGTCCCCCAGTTCATAAAGGAGCTAGTTCTCATGGGCTGCTTGCCCCTGGCTTCTCTGTGGGACGGTTTAGCTCCTTCCAATGTAACCTGCTGTTCTGGGTGTGGTTCTGTCATCTTGCTTCAATCGAGTTGAGTTCAACCAGGTTCGGGCTTAGTTTCGGCTCGGTTCACCTCTGCTCCGGTTCGGTTCGGCTGCGGCCAAATTCAGCTTCAGCTAGGTTTAGCGTAAGCTTCAGTTCACATCAGCTTCAGTTTGGTCCACCTCAGCTTCGGTTCATTCCATCTCAGCCTCAGCTAGGTTCAGCTTTAGCTTAGTCCACCTCAGCTTCAGCTCGGTCCACCTCAGCTTCGGTTCAATCCACCTCAGCTTCAGCTAGGTTCACCTCAGCTTCGGTTCAGTCCACCTCAGCTTCGGTTCAGTTCGGCTGCAGCCAGATTCAGCCCCAACAGGGTTCAGGCTTGGCTCCAGCTAGGTCCACCTCAGCTCCGGTTCAGTTGGGCTCCGCCCCTGGCACTGGGATGAAATGCGCATGCATACGTGTTGTCATGCTACTCATCTCTTCTTTTTTTTTTTAAACAGCACCTTAACTTTCAGAGGCACACCAAGCCAACGTGAGCTAAGACAGAGAAGCAACACCAGGATAAATCAAGAACTGAAACTACAAGGAGCCTAGTCAGGAACTAGAGTATGACAAATCCAACCAAGCACTTAAAGCAAAACAGTGGCGAATCCTCGAGCAAAAGAGCCAAAGAAGCCAGCTCAAGGGCCAACAAAAACTAAGGAGCTGACAAACACAGCAACACCAAACGCACTTGAGAGACCCGTGGGTTACAAGAATGAGGAATAACGGACACCGGTAGCTAACCAAACTTAATAAAGGTGCAAGAAAGATGACACCAAAGGTGAAAACATGCTACACTTAGTAAAGACGCAAGAAAAGATGACCACAAACGGTAGGACACCGGTTCACCGAGACAGTAAAAAGTGAAAAACACAAACACAAACATGAAAAATGAAAGATGGAAACAAACGCTTCCCACAGACGGCGCCAAAATGTTGTGGCTGTTTTTCGTCTCGGGCTGGGCTCCTCGGGTACCTGCAAAACCGGAGCCAAACCGGTTAGGGGGGCACCAGTGTGGTGGCCGGCGTTTCCCCTCCGATGCTTAAGTCAGTGATCATCCCTTGATTATCAGCTCAAACAATGAAAAATGGTTAAAAAGGGGGGCAAGGGGAGCCAAACTCGGAGGAGAAAAGGGTAGGAAAAATTTTGGGAGAGTCTAGGAGGAAGAAAAGCTGTCTGGCCGAGAAAGAGTCCCTTCGAAATCTCCAAATGAGGGCTGTCCGGTTTGTGTGTGGTGAGGGAGATGATGAACAGTGATTTTGGCTTTATTAGGTAATGTAATCATCACATGGAAAGGTCAAATCCCCCCCATTTCCCCAAATGCATGCCTTAGTGGTCTCCAAATCCACCAACTCAAGGCAGCCGGATTTTTAGGAGAGAGGAGAGGGAGAGGGTGGCGGTTAGGTGGAAGTTGGTGGTGTCTTGGGCTGCGTGTGGCTCCAAATTCGGTTTCCCCCTTTTGCCCCTTTTATCACTTACCTCATAACTTACACATGGAGGGTCAGGATTAGTTCACTGATGGCCTGATGTCCCAGATGGGAGACAAGTGTCTCTACCCAAGTTTATGGGCTTAGGATGTTTTCTGGGCTTAGGCGGCCCACCACATTGTTGGGTATTTAATTTATTACCCATGATTACTAGGTATTGAGCCTAAATGATGGGCAAAAATCCCCACAACACTCACCATCATTAAAAAATAAAAATATATCGTATCTACTAAAAAATAGAGTAATAAAAAAAAATCTTTAATAAGTTATAAAAATATTTTGATTCTTTTTCGCCAGTTATTCTACCAAGCATTTTCATCTTGAAAACACTCTAAAAACAAACTCTTAGAAATCTCTGTACGAATAAACAGAGCGAGAGTTTAACAAAATAAATAAAATAAATAAATAAACAGAGCGAGATGGTGTTAGCACTTGGCAGCTAAGTACCATTAACCAAGTTCCAAGTTTTGAAGGAGGCCTTCCCAAGCGAAGAAAACAAATTGGGCTTTGACCCAATATTTTTTCTTTTTTTTTTTTTGTGTTGCAGCCCTTAATTTGGCTGTGAATGTGCCCATGGGCTATGGCCTACCACACCCAACGGAAGTAAAAATACAAAGAGAAATTTGCACGGTTTTTTTTAGAGATGTCTACGTGGCAGCTAATTTAATGTCCCATATTTATCATTTTAAAATACATAATTTTTAGCTACCGCATCAGCTGTTTTAATTTTTTTTTTCAAAAATATCCCTCCTTCTTTATTTGTCTCTTTCATCTCCTCTCTCATTTCTCTTTCTTCATTTTTTCTTTTTCTTTTAGGTTAAAAAAATTCTCTTAAAAATAGACAAAAAAAATTAAAAATGTCTTGTAGCAATTGAAAAATAAATAAATAAATAATAAGATTAAAGAAAATGAAGATGTAGGTCTTTTGAAAAATGAATAAAAAAACTCATAAAAAAGAAAAAAAATATGAGAGAGAATGAAATGATATTATTTATGAGTAAAAAAATAAAAAGTAAAAGAAAAATTCAGAAAAAAACCATAAAAATCTAAAGATGAAGAGGATGGATTCCGCCCCACCCCAAATGGAGTGGAGCCCCCTACCAAAAGGTATGTATGGGTATTGTAACTTCGAGCGAAAAAAGCTAAATTTTCATATAAAATGTTCACCCGTCCCATGGTAAAAGGCCCCAGCCCTAAGAGGGACGAAATATAAGACAGATAAAAATTTTAAAACCCATCCCTCCCACTCCCACCCCTCCCAAGGAGGGATGTACATACAGACATGAAATATTTTATTACGAAAATTAGCAAAAACTCTTATAAATGAGTAAGTTTGCAACAAAAATAAAATTGTATTACTGTAATTTTGTTGAAATTGGGATCATATACTTTTTTTTTTCTTTCCCAATCCTTATTTCCTAATAAAAAAATAGATAAATATAAACAAAAAAATTTTTAAACTTTTTTTGTTCATCAATTATACAGAGGAAGAGACAAACGTAAGAGAGAAAGATATAGTACAAAACACAGAGAGATAGTTGCAAAGGTAGAGGAAAAAAATTAAAATAGGTTAATTAATAATTTGTTTATTTGTTTATTTTTCCATTGTTGAAAAGAGTTTCTTAACCTAAATGCTATGAGAAAATGAAAGAAAGAGGAAAGACTAATCGTACAAAGATAAAGATAAAGAGAGAGAGAGAGAGAGAGAGAGAGAGAGTTAAATGAGAGGCATTTTTGGAAAGAAAAACTAAAACAGCTCACATAGATGACAAAAATCATGTGTTTTAAAATGANTTTTTTTTTTTTTTTTTTTATGGTTTTTGTCCACTAGCTTAGTAGTCCTCTTCCAAAAAACTCATTTTATCCCTCATCTTCCAACATTCCTAGGATTTCTACAACTCTTTCTTTCTCTTTCGTTTCTTCATCTCTATGTAGTTCTTCCTTTCTTTTCTTTTTTTCTTCCAAAACCCATTCAAAGTGTTCAGAGATTTTTATATCTATTGGAAAAGTTTTGAATCCCTTTTCTTTTACCTAAACCCGTGTATTTTGAAATTTTTTTAGATGAAACAAATATGAAAAGTGGACCCAAAAAAAAATCGAAGTTGAAGACAATCATCCTCGCCCTATAGAAATTGTGTTTAATTTAAGGATGAGAATTAAATATATACGACGTGCTATACAATTAGATGGCCAGCCCACCCTTACCCCCCTTCTAGTTACACAGCCCTCCCTAAGTTGGGTGGGTTTACAATTTTTTTTATTCTTTTTCGTATACATAGCTTTGTCTCATATTTATTTTCTTAAATTATCTATGCAGTTCAAAAAGATTATATATAATATTTGTTGGTTGAACTTCATCCAATCGATTTTCATCATTTATTAAAGAATCTAAAAAATTATTCATTACAAAGGTATTTTCGACTTCCAACCATATCTAATTATTATATATTTAATTATTACAAATGACTAAAATAATTACATATTTCTTGTTTATGTCTTTCACCCTACCCAACTATGGGCGATTTTTTGTTCCACGGGAGAGGTGAATATTAGTCATGGACCCCAACCATGGAAAAATACACCGCCAATACCATGGGTGGTGTGTTGTCTGTCATGACACAAAATGACTAGACTTCTCGCTTTTTAAGGGTGGCGTGCCTTTTTTCCAAAAGGCATTTTCCTGAAAATGAAAAGACTCTCTGAAATCCATCCCAACTTCCTTTTTCCATAGTTACCTTATAAATACCTTTTTCATACCTGAGTTTCAAACAAATTCATTTCTTAAACCCTCATTTCAATCCTATTGCAAACAATGATAAATGCAATGTGGTAGTTCTATCGGATAGTCCCTTATCACATGAGAACCCCAAGAGAAAGTCCACAAGCCCACCATCAGAGCCGTCAAATATGAGGGCCACAAAACCACAGCCACTGCCACCACCATCATCACCATCATCCTTATAGTCGATCATCGTGTGGGAGCCATGCCGACAAAATTCATGCTGCGCCTAATGAATCTGTGATGATTACTACATCAAGAAGGAAGCTGCTGACTTCATTTCTAATTACTTAATCTTGGAGCGTTGCTTTTCAATGAGATCGCTTGTTTGGGACTCGTTACACAATGTTGACATTCCAAAACGAATCGAAAATAGCACTAATAGGAATTTTTAGTATTGTTGATTTTTTTTTATTTTAGTTTTTTGAAAAAACTTTCACTTTCTTTTTATATTTTTCCAATGACCGAATATATATGATATAACTATATGTAATCCAGTCGTTGAAATTTTTAATTAATTAATATAATATCATATTTTGACTTCGCATTTTGACGTTAAATCAATTATTTTTGGTGTTTAATTATATATTTATTTCTGCAAAATAAAATTATATATTTATTGTTTTTGTCACGTATATCACTTTTGAAATTACACACTAGTCCATAAAAAAACGATGTGTTAATCTACAGCAGTAAAAATAAAATTTGTCATGCATACCATCGTGGCATAAATACCGCCTCGACTATAGCCGGTGTGTTATTAAAAGAGCATGTCCAAATAAAAAACTACTATGACGTCCGTATAAATTCTCACTAGAAAGGTGTTATTGTATTCTCGTGTTTGACTTTTAAGACAATTTGACCTTGTGGTCTTTTACACTTTGACTTGAATTAAAAGTATACAAATTAATCCACATGGTTGAATGATAAAAGAACACACGTTCCGAGAAACAAGAACATCATCAACAAGCTTAGCTTGATCATCAAGAAAAACCTTGGCATAAGGCCAAAAATACATTTTTACATATACCGCAACCCAAATAACCAAGCAAAACATCAAGAAAGTAGAATTCATTATATATATATATATTTATATATATATATATATTATATACACACACACACACATTAATCCCAAGGTGGTATTTTATTGGATAAGCTAGATGGGTAAGAACAAGAAAAGACAACAACGACTCCTCCATCCTAACATCAATTGCTACTTGGTTATTTACATTTGATTATGCTAAAGGCGACAACCATAAAAGCAGCATAACAGCGGCGAATGGCTCGGTGGCAGCTATAATCGCCGCAGCAAAGCATTCTCTTCCACACATAAAATGCGATTTTATTAGAAGTCTATCTGATTTTGCAAGTATATTTCTTAATCTGTGATATGTGAAATAGAACACTGTTCTTTTGGTCTCGTGAATTTGTATATATGAAACGATCGATTAGGGCCCAGTGGAGTTTGTTCTTATTTAACTTTGTTGAATAAAAAGTAAAACATTCTCACTGAGCATTGAGGTTGCCAGACAAAACTTACATGAGTAACGTGCATGTTGCTAGTTTAGTAACCCCATTAGATTATATATATTCGTTAAGTTTTAAATTAATCTTTATTCCCAGAAATGAGAATTAACAATAAAATTAGTTGCTACAAACAAAGGTAATTCATTTTTTTATGGATTTTTATTTTCAAAAATTGTAGTAATGAAATTTAATTAACACAAAGTACGGTTAATTGGTTCAAGTGCGTTCGTAGTCCGTGAGGGTCTTTCAAGTGGTTTATTTTTTGGTAATTTTCTCAAATGGCTTTTGCGCATGTAATACATATATATATATACATATATATATATTTATATATTAAACATGATATATAAAATATATTGTAACATGATATATATAACTTTTTGCAGTCAAAGAAGAAGTCCCACTTTTGTATAGGACTTTAGTAGGTAGAAGTAACTAACATGACCCAAACCACCTAGATCCCGCATGTATAATTTAATATTTCTATTAAGCCAATAAATAGTCATTTGTCCCTACTAAACCATTATTAATATAACGAAATCCAACATATAGCAAAAAAAAAAAAAAAATTTCTCTACTGCCCGAAATTTTATTAAAAATTTCGGCAGCATTTCGTCTGTTTTTCTAACATCTCCCAAATACATATAATTACAATCCTGCAAGGAAAAGCATTCTTATACATTATCCAATCTACCAGCAACCAATTTCACAAAGTAATCACATCTCAAAGAATAATTCAACATTCAAAAAAAATATATCAATTATATTTTTCCGTAGCTGGACTCAGTTTAGAAACAACTGAGCTGCCTATATACCCTTATTAATAAGGAATTAAGCTCTTGTAGTTCGTAATAGATATTCGCACCAAAAATAACATTCGTATACTTAAGCATATACAAAATGCACACCAATATTCAATTCCTAAAATAATCAATTTGACAAATATATGCTCTAATTGACTATCCATCGCATCAATCAATATATACACCATATATTCATCACTTAATATATTTTAATCACTTTTAGTTTCATCAAAGCTTTTCAAACAAATTAAAAGGATAATAACCACAGCTTGGCGGCATAATCCATCGCCCAAGCAAACAATCTGGTGGCATAAATCATCGCCCAATTAAACAACACCCCTACTTGGCGGCATATCCCATCGCCAAGCAGTTATCAACCATATATATAATGCATTTATGAGTTCACACAAAAATGATCACATTTACAACATTTATTTTAAATCCATAATTAAAATATGCACTTAAACACATATATGAATATGCATATATTTATTCTTGAGAAAATAACAAGGTAACATATAACTCATACATTTTTTCATTAACAGATTAACAATTAATATCACAAAGAGGGGGTAACCATCATCACGATCCTTCGCCCCAAGGCATCATGGCGGTATATGGGTAAAGGGTAACCATCATCACGATCCTTCGCCCCAAGGCATCGTGGCGGGAATGTGGTGCAATTATCACGATCTTTGGTCTTTAGGAATCGTGGCAGGAATGAAGTTTAAAAGGCTTTCATATGGCCGAGGGTACCATCTCCAACATCATAACCATCCTCATCCACATCACTGTACATCATCTCCATATGTATTCCCACAATTTCCACAATCTCCATATCATCAACAACAATCATTTGCAAAATCACCATGTAAAAGAAAAACAAGCATATAATATATTCCATAACTGTTATCAATAAACAAGAAGTTCAATTTCAGTCACAATCAAATCATTATAAACCCAGCATGCTAACTCATTCTAAAGCTAGAAGCAACACAAAACATTCCACACTCTAAAACCACATGCAACTCACTCTACTCAAAGTATAAATCACAAACCCAAGTTATCTCACATCGACAACCGATCACAATTTCAAGAATAAAATCACTTTCAGAGAAATCCAAAATCAAGTATTTCATAATTATAAGCGCATAAACATGAATATCATGCCAGCTATTCAACTTTTAACTATTCACATGTAACAGAACTTGAAATGTGTAATTAATCCATATCATACAGTATATAATTATATATAAAAGAATTACATACAATTTATATAGATAAATTCCCACGAAGTTAATAGAGATAACATAATAAAATTCAAATGCCCAAATAGCAACAATTTCTACATTTTCTTCAGACTTTCCCACGGTCACAACCTCACATGCTATACCTATTCATATATAAATTGAAAATTAGCTCTTCAAAGTCATAGCGATTTAATTGCTTCAGAAATTATTACCAACTTAACAAATGTTCCATAATCAGCTCGAATTTAAACAAATTCCCATTACTCAACTAAAATATGCAACTTATATATCAAAATGAAGCTTGAAAAGTGTAGGAAATAATAAACAACTTATCCTGTCCGATTGTCGTTGGTGATGGCCGGAAAATGGCCAGAAAGTCACGGTCGAACACCACTTCTTCGCACTGCTCGCTTGAAGGAGATTTGGGAAGAAAGGATCATGGATTTTGGTTCAGGGGGTCCAAAATTGGGGGAAATGACCCACCCCGTAACCGGAAACCGCTGAAATTCGGTGATCGAAGGAGAAATGGGTCCGCCGATTTCTTCCAACTTTCTGGCGACTCACGGGGTTTCATGGCCAGAACTCAGAGATGAAAGGTAGAGGACGACATGGGCAACCTTTCTCAGGTGGTGGGTTGGCCGATTTCTTGCCAGAAGCCGGCAATTGCAGACAAGAGGCTGACAGGATGTAACGTGTTTCCCGACGATCTGGGCTGCTCCACGGGCTATCACCAGCACGGTTGGGAAGAGGAAGCCGCTAGCTCTACGTTTCAGGTGGTTTCTGGCTCGGTCTAGCCGAAAAATGGCCATTGCCGGCGAAGAGAAAAGACGTGACAGTGGGGGCCTGAACAGGAGAGAACCAGCGTTGGAGGTGCTCTGCTTCCATACCTTTCTGGAGAAATTTAAAAATTCATGTAAGGGAAATTTAGTCATTTTGCACTCTTTTAATGTCAGCCTTGAAAAATTACCAAAATGCCCCTCACACTTCTTTAACCATAACTTCACGGTCTTAGCCCCAAATCAAGCATACTACCAGTCTACGGATTCATATCGATTAGCTTTACGCAACGGTACCACCGTCAAAGCCAAAGCATATCCACACAAAAAGTCAACCATGGGCCACTCATGGTCAAACTGGTCAAACTTGGTCAACTTTGAGAATTTATAGTATTTTCTTAAAACGGGATGCTACAGTAACAATCAATATACTTAGCATCAATAAAAATCATATTGTCTAAGTGCACCCAAGCAAGCACAAGCCTTTGACAAGGCTTGCAAACACAAAATGGTCAAGATGCAACCCATCAATCATGAACATAGATGCGAACATAGAGAAGGTTCGATGGGGAAGATCTGCTTGGTTATGGGCAGTAAGAATTGAAGCTCAAGCAACATGGTCACTGCGAGGAATTTTATCGAATAGGTGGAGTGCGTCAAGGGGGAGACTACATTTTCCATAATCCATTGCGGAGCTCATACATTGAGAAGAAGAAAGAAAGGAAGAAAGCAAGAAAGAAAGAAAGAAAGAAAGAAAAAAATGAAATAGTTGCAGATGTGGCTGATTAACTGAAAAGAGAATGTCTAGATGTGAAGATTGGATATATCTGAGAATGGGATTTGAAAGCTCCATTGCTTAAAGTTCGGTGGAGCAACAAAAACTGGAGATTGATGATGAAGATGACAAACAAAGGTAGTAATTTTAGTGAGGGAGAAAGAATCTATTGTTGGTTTTTTGTAACTGATGTAACGGTTGTCAGTTACAAAAACCTTTTATTGAATAAATTAATTAGGTTTTAATTTTTTTTTACTTGTTTTGTTTTCAGTTTCAGTTTTTGTTTATTATATATATGTATATAGTTTTGAGGTTTAATAGGACATAAAAGAGAAAATAGAAGAAGAGAAGAAGATCAGAATATGCTTTTTGGATTTTAGGAAAAGTGGTGATAAAGTTTAGGTATTTTTCCAAGTTCGAAAATAAATTTTTGGTGGTGCTAAAATCAAAACTTGAAAGTGTTTGTTGTATCATGGGAGAAGATCGTCAACAAACCATTCGCACCAGTGAAGACGAAATCGTTCTTAAGATTGTAAATCAAAACTTAAAAAATATTAATTAACATATTTATAAATATATATATATATATATATTACAAATAAACTAAATTTACATGAATAATAAAATACAGAACCAACTCTTGCAGAACCAAGATGATGTTCATGGCCAACACGAACATAATAGTCAGAACTGAAAAAAATTAGGGTCCTGTGCGAGGTGTATCATTATTTACATAAATGATATAATGGTTAAAGGGCATTGTGTCTATGATTTAATCAGTAAGGTAAATACATTTTCACAAGGGAATGTTCAAAGAGTAACATCTAGTTATCCTATGCAGACTCCAACCGTAGAGCTTTATCACCTGTGTATAGAATGAGGCTAGTTTAATTTATTCATGTGGGGGATTGTTGGTTTTTTGTAACTAATGTAACGGTTGTCAATTACAAAAACCTTTTATTGAATAAATTAATTCGGTTTTAATTTTTGTTTTAACTGTTTTGTTTTCAGTTTCAATTTTTGTTTATTATATATATGTATATAGTTTTGAGGTTTAATAGGACATAAAAGAGAAAATAGAAGAAGAGAAGAAGATCAGAATATGTTTTTTGGTTTTTAGGAAAAGTGGTGATAAAGTTTAGGTATTTTTTATGTTCAAAGATAAAGTTTTGGTGGTGCTAAAATAAAAAATTGAGAGTGTCTGTTGTATTTTAGGACACGATCGTCAACAAACCATTTGCACCAATGGGGACGAAATCGTTCTTAAAGAAACTGTGGTATTATACAGATCTCAGACTATTACCAAAGACATCATATACATGTTTTGTATTTTATTATCCATGTAAATTTAGTTTATATGTAATATATATATATTTATTTATAAATATGTCGATTAATATTTTTTAAGTTTTGATTTACATCTATTGCTGGTGCTGCTGCGAGGGAGAAGCCGATTCACAAATTTAGTGAGGGAGAAGAGGAAGAGCTGGAATTTCATGGTTCTAATGCTGCCGCGAAGGAGAAGCCGAAGGGAGAGGAATGAAAACACAACCGTAGAAGAGCTTGGAGAGGAATTCGAAATCCTAGTCTAGTTTTCACAATCCTACGAGGGAGGAGATGATTTCTAATTCTATTGAGAATTTGATTAAATGAAGAATCGGATTTCTTAATCCGATTTCATACTAGCACCAAACACCGGATAAAGAAGGAGATCGGATATAGAAATTCAATCTCCTCCCTTATCTGGTTACCCAAACACACCCTGCTTGTTTGATAACATTTAGTTTTAAAATTAGAGCAAGTAATAAGTTTTAACTTTTAAGCAAGCTGTGAATTAATGAATGAGAAAGCACATTGGCACACCACATAGCGCAGACAATTAGCAAGATAATTAGACATTTGGAAGAAATTCATTCATAAAGGAATACGTTGAAGTAGAATTTATTACACTATTTTGAGTGTCCTTGAGAAAGGTCAAAAGATTTATTTATTTATTATTATTATTATAAGAAAAACGACTAATTCAATCCACAAATTTATTTCTCTGTTCGTTTTTATGATCAATTTAATAGGATGCTACGGACTAATTCATAACATGATGGTCTTTCTATTTGTAATATAGTATGAAGATATATACGAACAATATTAAAAACCTTTTCAAGTGAAGAATTGCATTTTGACTTTGACTAGATTTCTTTTTGGGAACCTCACATGGTGTTGACTTTAGAGAAATATTACACGGACTTCTTTGTTTTATAACAAAGTCCATTTGCATCTTTTCATAAAAAATAAAAAAAAGAAGAAGTCCATTTGCACCTTGAATAGGAGAAAAAATTGCATACAATAATGATGCTATTTTTTAATTTTAATTATTTTTATAAAATATTAAAAAAAATATTGTACGACGACAAAAAAAAAAAATAGATTTACAATATATATATTAATTATCTATTTATAAATAGTCTATTGGCGAGACTGGAATGGAAAATAGTGAGAGCAAACTTAAAAGTGAGTGTAAAATTTTCAAAATTATAAAACTTAAAATATACTACTATTATTCCATTAAGATAAAATGCACCAATAATTGCATAGTAACTATATATTTTAGTTTATGACATTAAAAAAGTTAGTTTATTATTCCATTCAGATTGAAAATGCACCAATAATTGCATATGTATAAAAAATTATTATTTTTATGCCATATTCTATATTAGATTTTTGCTAGTTTTGAATTAATTGTTATTGAAAAATATTAATTTGCTGTATTTTTCTATGTTTAGAGAAAGAAAAATAAATGTTAGAATTCGCTGTATTTTCTACGTAACATTTACTTAATAAATCATATTTGGAGCTACACATTGAATTTCTGTGCGATTTTAGTTGCCAATGATTTTTGATTATTCAAAGATCAATTCTGAAAAGTTTCATTGCAATTGAATCATTCAATCAATATCAGTTTGATTTTAAAGGTAGACATTTTTATCATTTGCAACAGACTTACACTCCTGTGGAAAAATTGACATTTGAATGCCTTTCTAGTGTTCAATTTGTGCGATGAAAATATATATGGAAAGATAAGACATTAGCTAACATTTTCAAGTGGAATCAGTGAATTCGAAGTTCATTTGGTCATCCAAATTGTGCTTAGAATATGCCTGACAGATATAGAAGATATAAAAGAAAAACATCTTTGCCAACTAGTATGCTAATTATGCATGGATGACTGGGATTGCCACATCATCACTATTTAGCCAGGTGTACTATTACTCCCACATCACATGCCACTTTGAAAGTCTAGATTATTCCAATAATATTAATTAGAGAAGGAATTAGAACTGGAATGAGATTGAGATACAAAGGAGATATGAATTACTTTCCTAATCTAATTGGGAGTATGACATCATTTTGAGGGCATTAATAATTTTTAAAACCCCATATGTCTAGCCATTAGAGTGATAATATGGAGGGTTTTAATTTTTATTAATGCTTTATTTCCTATTGTATTGAGGAATTAGAAGCAGGGTAAGATAATAACTCTAAAGTTTTTCAAGCATTATTTTCTAATGAATACCCTACACCTTAGAGCCTATAGAAGGCTATGCTATGCAACTCTAGATAAAATTCAACACAAGCCTCAAGGTCTTAGAAAGAGAGAGAGAGAGGATAATTCAGCTACATCAAGAGAAGGAAAGAGGGAGAATTCGGCCAAGCTTTGGGAGGATTCAACTTTGCTTTGGATGCATATTTTGAAGAGCAATTGAAGAGAAAACAAGGAGTTTTCAACCATCCGTACAAATCTAGATTTGCTTTCTCTTTTCTTCTTCTTTTTGTTATTCAAAATATGTTTTCTTAGGATATATTGATGGTTATTTCTAAAAACATGAGTAGCTAAGCTTTTATAAACATTATGATGTAGCTCTATTATGAGTATTTATTTTTTAATGCATGATTAATTAGTTTATGATTCATGGTTAATATTTTATTGTAGTTTTTAATACTTTCATGAAAATGTGAATAGATCTAGTATTATAGTCGCTTAGGAATAAAGAATATAATATATGGAAGGACAATGAAATAAATGAGAATAAGAATATTGCATGCATTAGTGACAACCTTGACAAGAGCTTATTAGGTTTGCATGTATTTAGACTTCAATTTCGGTGTTTAGATTATGAATAATTAAATACTTTATGTTTGCGAAACTAGAATGCATTGAAGAATCAATTTATAGTTACTTTTGGTCAAGGAGAAGTTAACCTAATGAATTTATCATGCATAAAAACTAAATAGGATTAATAATGGTGAAGTCATAATTCTTGTTCCATCAATAATTTGAAACTGTTAATTAATTTACTTTGGTTTTTTAATTGCTTTCTATTTAGATGTTGTTTTTTTATTTCTTCACAAAACCAATAAATCACTCAAACAATCTTTTACTTTTCTAGATTTAATTAGCAATAGATTTAATTTCAATCATTAGAGACATTATTGTTCATGAATCGATCTTCAGTTTTATCTAATAAAACCATTTTATTATTTCTTGATTCGAGCATGCTAGTAATCTAGTTTTTACCGCAACAATATATATACACACACATATACAACTAAGTTTGCTTACAAATGGTTAATAGTTTATAAAAAAAAAAAGAAAATGAACTTTTAATACAAATGAAATAATCATTTAAGGACTATTTTTCTTAGAAGGCATATAACAGTATAAATATAATTTAAATTTGAAACATATGTGAATAGTTCTAATAAAATTCCTATAAATTACGTTTGAGTAAAGAAAATTAATAATAACAAAAGATTTTTTTTTTTCAATTATTAAACATGAACAGAATAACAAAATAGTTTTATTAGCCTTTTTTAGCTTGAATTTTGTATCAGTTTTAGTGATTTAATTGTATATCATATATAGTAAATATAAGATCATGTTTAGTTTATGGATTAGATGGTGGAATAAAATTAGTATTCTTAAGATTTTGATATTCTTTATTTGGTTAGATTTTTAGATTTTGACTTATCTATTCCTACAGAATGTCAATTCCTCATAATAAGGATTTTCTATTGTTGATGCAGAATTTAGCACTACCCAAGCTCGTCGGGAGTGATGATTGGAATTGAATTTATTGATATGTAAAACAAACATAGTTAAAGAAATTGTTTGGGCACCATTGTGGTACCAGCCTAAAGAACTTCGAAGCTCAAGTATGTAAATGTGTTAACTTATAATTTTTTTAGGGGAGAACTCTGAGTAATAAACATGTTATCTACAAGCTTTTTGAAGTGTGTGGTGTGGCTCAAACACGTGAAGTCGTTAATCATAGGGTATATCTCCAGCTTGAAAGGGAGTTCGTGTAGGAGATTTGTGAAGAAAAACATATATTTTGTAGAAGCAAGAATCCATATGAAATATATGCAACTGAATCTTTTATGATTTGGAATAAATACCTCAGCGTTTAGATATATATATATATATATATGTCTTTTTGGATTTGTTATATGGTTTATTGATCAACTCCACAGATCTACTAGATCTATGAGCAACACTCTAGATCTACAATATTACTATCGGATCTGCTACTGGAACCATGATTTACCATCGTATCTGCTGCTAAAATCACGATCTACCACCGGAACTACTACTAGAATCACGATTTACCACTGAATCTGCTAGATCTTCAAAAACTATTCTCAGATAATATAACAAAGTTGGACTCTACTGTATCTCAGGGAAAAACACAAAATATTATAGAATGAATATTTTTCTGTGATATTTTTATTCTCTGGCTTTTACGTATTTTCTCATAATAATGTTGGAGATCTCTAGGTCTTTCCAAAATTTGTACATATAAATAATACTAATCCAAACCAACTGATATTCTCATTTTAAATTTTAAATGAAATCTTAACAAATATAATACTGTTATCCTTATTTTATATTATCAAAAAATTGATTATATCATATAACATATTATCTTATAATCAAATTTAAATATAGAGATATTTATCATAATAAATAATATTTCAAATGGGCCCCAAGACCATAACTCCAACAATCTACTACTTGCTCTTGAGTATAAACTTAAGTGTAATTTCAAGTCCATGTAACTCAATTTTGTGTTTTATATTCCCATAGATGAGATATGAGTTGACCACATATCCTGAGCTAGTTTGGAAATCTAACTTTTATTATTAATCAAGGCTCTTTATAATTGCCAAGCAATTATCTAATCTAGAGCTATTCCACTAAAAAACCAAAATTAAACTCCAAGATTAATAATATAAATTTTGATCTTACATCTTGCCTTTGTAAAATATCAATAACTAATCAATCTCAAAGGGAATATGAGTGGAATTTAATTTTTTGTGTTTGTTGCTGGTTTTGTTGGAAATGGAGATGTAAGCAGATCTTGGATCATGGGTTTATGTGGCTTGTGAATGCTGTTGATATTGTTAGGAGGTTTGTTGTAGCATTATGCTCTTTGAATGATCCTCTTTCTCTTTTGAAAAATAAGCATCTTAAATGGTTTGCTTGGCATATGCATGATAATGGGTGGGTTAACCTGAATATTGATGGGAGTTTTATCTCTTCTTCTAGCTTTACAGGTGATGGTGGTGTCAGCAGGGATGATAAAGGAATGTGGTTAGCTGGTTTTGTTGCCAATATTGGCAAGGGAAATGTTGTATGGCCGAATTGTGGGGTGTGTTTTATGGTTTGAAGCTGGTTCAACAGATGAGTTTCAAGAAGGTTATGTTGGAGTTGGATTTCAGTATTGTAGTCTCCTAGTTAATGAAGGATGTTGAGCTGCTCCATCCTTGTGCTGGGTTGATTAGTAGCTGTAAATAGTTCTTCTCCTTGAATGCTGATTTTTCTGTTCATCATTGATAGCGTGAATGTAATAAAGTTGCAGATTGTTTAGCCAAAATTAGCCATAGTTATCCTTTAGGTTTGAATGTTTTGAATAGCCCTTCTAGAATTGTTTCTTGGATTCTTGAAGCTGATGCTTCTGGTGCAATGGAGTCTAGGCTGGTCTAGTATGTCTCCGGACTTTTTAGCTCCCAGTTTGACAAAAAATATCAATAACTAATAAATAATATTGTCTGTAAATCAATTAATTAATTATTCTCTTGATTTATTAGTTTCTATAATAGATCAAATGCATTGGCCAGTAACTTCATTACATCCAAGCACTGAAACATACCAATAGGATATTTTATACAAATTTCATATTGTTTATTTCATAAATTCTGGTAATCAAACAACCACATTCCCAAGTCATTAAGATATTTGTCATAAAATACACCTCACTTATTGATAAATTCAAGGTTAAGAGAAATAGAATAATAAAAAATATCTTGAGATTTAATTACTTTTATAGAAATTTAACTTTAATTAAATCTCACTACAAATATAATCTACACCAATATTTTGTAATAACCAAGATAGATTATTTAATAAAATATTGCAGTCTAAATAAAATGCCAAACTCTATTCAACAACTGTAATCTTATTCATTAATCATGAGAACTTATAATCATATCTTCTATGAATGTATCTACATGATCATATACTATATAATTATATGGACCTCATTCATAAAATATTGGTGTGCACAAAAAAATGGAAAAAATACCTCAAAATTTTATTAAACTCAGAAAATGTTTATTTTTTTTGTTATAAAAAATACAAATAAAATAAACTCCCACTTACTCTGAAGTAAGTCTGGGACCCTTCTATGACCTATATTCTCTATATGCTTTTGGAAAACCTGCTTAAGATGAGCTATAGTAAAATGATCAGCTAAATTATGTGATATTATTTTAACAACCATTGTATCAACTTTTGCGATGAAATCACGAATCAAGTGATACTTTTTTGTTTCCTATGATTCTTCAGTTCTTTGGACTGTGCTAAAACCCATTGTTATCTTAGTAAAGAGGAATTGGCCAATTTACACTCGGTATCACCTGAAGATCCATAAGAAATTTTTCAAGCCATATAACTTCCTTAACAGCTTCGAGAGCAGCCACATATTCAGTTTCAATTGTTGAATCAGCAACACAAGTTTGTTTGATACTCTTCCAACAAACGACTTCTCCATTCAAAGTAAACACATAACCTGAAGTTGACTTACTAGAGTCAATATCCATTTGGAAGTTCGAGTCTATGTAACCAATAGTTTTCAAACTTCCACTAGAATACACCAACATATAATCTCTCTTTATCTTCAGATACTCGAGTATATGTTTCATAGCAGTCCAGTGTTCTACTCCAAAATTAGATTGAAACCTACTCACAACTCCCATTACATAGTAGATATCTGGCTTGATACACAACAAGGCATGCATGAGACTACCTACTGCTAAAGCGTAAGGTTTCTTACTCATGAGTTCTTTCTTTCAAGAGTTTTTGGTGATTTCTCCTTAAAAATATGACTTCTATGTCTGAAAAGAAAGAATTCCCTATTGGAATTCTCTAAGCCAAATTGGGCCACTTGACAGGACCCGACCCGCTTGGATCCTGCATGCGTGACTTAATGTTGCCACTAAGCCACAAGCAGTCGTGAAAATCCGCTAAACAAAATTTAAAAAGGGTAAGAACCAACAGACCGAAAGGTTTCCTCTACTGCCGGAAATTTATTAAAAATTTCGGCAGCATTTCAGCTGTTTTCTAACACTCCCCAAAAAGCTAAAAGTCATAACATGTAGGGAAAAACATTTCTGAACAATACTTATTCTACCAGCACGCATTTCCCACACAATTAAATCACCAATCAGTACAAAACTCAACACTTAAACAAATATATTGTTTAAGTACGGTGTAGCTGGACTCAGTCTAAAACTGAGCTGCCTACATACCCTTGCCATAAGGGATCAAGCTACCTGTAGTTCCGATCGTACATTCACGCTAAATATGCCGCATCTGATACAATTACTATTAACCATTCTCAACAATTTAACAGAATATTACTTACAACTTGGCGGCATGATTCCTCGCCTAAGCTAGCAACACCCTACTTGGAGCATAATCCCTCGCCAAGCAGCTCTCAATCACCAAATCATTTATTCTAGGGAACCATAACACAATATATAAATCCTGCACATTGTGCATTAATCAATTTACACCAATTTCCATATTTTCAATCACAACAATTCAATTTAAAATAAACGTTCCCAAAGTAATTTATTCATTATACCCAAATCCACACACGCAATCCAATCGATTCTCAACAATCAAACCGTAATTCAACTAAATTCGAACACAATTCTTTCAAAAATTTACCCACCATACTCAGTGCAGTAATTATTTAGTATTCACGGAACTCGGTCACAAATACAAATATATATATATATATGCATATATATTTATACCACAATTCAACTCTCAATCATAACAATTTAGTTAATTTAACAATAACCACACACACAACGATTTAATATAATTATTTTTCGTAACTATTTTTCATATTCACGACACCCGGTCACACTCTCACACCCTGTAATAAACTCTCGGCATGTCAATGCGTTTCGCAGCAACCACCAAACACAAATATACGCATTTGTATCACCGATTGTCTATAATTCCTATTTAACCGTTATTAATAACACCGTTTAAAACCGGGTAATTCTCAATATTTATCTATAATACCCGAATTATATATCGAAACGAAGCTCGTAACCAGTAGAATGCAACCGAGAACTTACCTCGTCCAACCACCGCTGGTGGTGGCCGGAAAGTGGCCGGGATGTGGCTGCCGAGCATTCTTAAATCGCACCGTCCACACGAGTGAGCTTCGAGATAAACGGACATCGGAATTAGCCTCAGGAGGTCCAAAAGAGGGGAACCGGACCGATTTCATCGCCAGAAACTGCCGGAATCCGGCGACCTGAGCTGCTGCGGGTCCGCCGGTTCCTCTGCTTTTTCCGGCGAATTCTGGGGTTTCCACGGGCAGGGATTGACGGGAAAATGACGTAGGAGGCGCGGGCTACCTTTTTCGGGTGGTGGTGCGGCCTAGCCTCGCCGGAATCCGGCGATCTCAATTTTTCTCTCTAACCGGTTTGAGCTCGATTTCCGGTGATCTGAGCTACTTCACGGACTGCCGCCGGCAGGGGAAGGTGTCCAGGCAAGTGGGCTTCCAAACCCAGGCGGTGGCGCAACTGATCGGCACCGGAAACGGCCAATTTCCAGCAAAAAGATCCGACGGCAAGGTGACGGGAGGAGAGAGAAGGGAACCGGGNCTTTTTCGGGTGGTGGTGCGGCCTAGCCTCGCCGGAATCCGGCGATCTCAATTTTTCTCTCTAACCGGTTTGAGCTCGATTTCCGGTGATCTGAGCTACTTCACGGACTGCCGCCGGCAGGGGAAGGTGTCCAGGCAAGTGGGCTTCCAAACCCAGGCGGTGGCGCAGCTGATCGGCACCGGAAACGGCCAATTTCCAGCAAAAAGATCCGACGGCAAGGTGACGGGAGGAGAGAGAAGGGAACCGGAGAGGGCTGCGCGTCCGTGTGTCCCGACCTTTCTGGTATTTACAATTAAAGGCAGGGGCAAAATAGTAACTTTCACCCTGCCACAGAAAAATTACCAAAATGCCCTTCACATTATTTCAGCCATAACTTCTTGGTCTTAACTCGGAATTGAGCGTACTACTAGTCTACACTACGCAATGGCACCTTAGTCAAAGCCAAAATACCCTCACAAAAAAAGTCAACCCCGAGCCCTTCCTTGGTCAACTCGGTCAAATTTAGGAAATTTTTAAATTTTTCTCGGAACGGGGTGTTACACACTCTTTTATCAATATATAATGTTTGAGATAATGCAAATTGTTCTTCCAGTCTCGTAATTGTTTGATTCGAAGAATATTATTGGCTTCTCCAAATCTTTCATATCAATCTGCTTCCTACTAGACCAATCTCACCTGATAAAATAAATAAAGTTGAAGTACCAAAAATATATAACCCCGCCCGCATGTCTTTGTTTGTGTATATGAAAGGAAATCAAATTTAGATGGTTATAACGTTTTTGTGTTAAAAAAAAATTCTATCCAATTCAACTGATTAAGTTTTATTGTTAAAGTATGAAAATTTAAACTTTTAAAAATACAAATGAACTTCATATTTGTATTATGGTGCTATACAATTGGATAAAAAGAATTTCAGAAGTAGTGACCCCAGTTGGTTATGTAATTCTGTGGTAAACATTGGTTGATATGAGAAGAATACGTTAGTAAATTCAATACACAGAAAAGGTTGGAGATGCTATATAACCGTATCGTCCTCACTGGAGTAAGATTTGTTTCCTTTTCACTCCGATGATGATTTGGAAAATTTGTGTTTAAGGAAAAATATATGTAACTGGTGATTGATGGTATACATATGGTCGGTGAAAAAGAGAGGGGAGACTTAGCAACGACGGTTAAAATTTCTTTCAAATGTTAAGAATTAATGGGTAACCCCATTTGATGTTGGAAACATCGTTAAATTAAGCAAAAGTTGTTGAGACATTGAAAGGGTAAGGATATAAGAGTGGTTAGGAAGTTTTAACTCCGTGTATTTCGGAGGACGAAACTTAAAAGATGCGTACGAAACTGGTAGAAATTTCGAAGCTATACCAAGAAATAAATAAAATGTGTTGTGGAGATGAATCCGTTGGTGGATTGGATTTCGTTTCGAAGGTTAATGATAGTGGGTAGAGTTGCGCAGCGGAAGCGTAATGGGGTTCGAGTAATTGTGATCAGTGTGGTTGCGGTTATATCACACTTGGAGTATACAATTTCGAGGATGAAATTTTTTGTAAGGGGGGTAGATTGTAACACCCCGTATCAAGAAATTATAGTAAAAATTTCAAGTTTGACCATGAGAGGCTCGAGGTTGACTTTTTGTGTGGGTATGTGTTGGCTTTGAATAAGGTACCGTGGCGTAGAGCTAGTTGATACGAGTTCGTAGACTAGTAGTACGCTCAATTCCGAGTTAAGACCGAGAAGTTATGGCTGAAATAACGTGAAGGGCATTTTGGTAAATTGCTGTGGCAGGGTGAAAATTACTATTTTGCCCCTGCCTTCATCTTTTTTTTTTTAAATTCCAGAACTCTCTGGAATGCGCGTGACTCCTCCCCCTCCCCGACGCCAGCTCCTCCTTCCCGACCGCCTCCCCTGTCTCGCCGGTAACGGCCAATTTCCGGCCAACCCAGGCCAGAAATTACCAAGAAAAGAAAGTTGCCGACTCCCTCTTCCTTTTGGCATCATGAGTTCGCCGGATTAGCGCCCAGATCGCCGGAATTTGAAAGAAACCCGGCCAGGCCATTTTCGCGATTTGCCGGATTTCGGCGAAGTCAGGCCGACCCACTGCCCGGGAAAGCTTCGCCGGACCCTCCTTTCCCTTTCCCCACCAGCTGCTGGCAGTGGAACACCACTGAACGTCGGAATCGACGAAGAATCCGGCGAGACCCACGCTCCTCCGGTCGCCAGATTCCCGCGGTTTCCGGCGACGAAACTGGCCCGGTTCCCTTCTTTTGGGCCTCCTGAGTTCGATTCTAGCACCCGTTCGTCCTAAATCTCAGTCGTGTAAGCGGTGCGAATTACGGGTGCTCGATCGCCACTTTTCGGCCATTTTACGGCCACCACCGGCGGCGGTTGGACGAGGTAAGTTCTCGGTTGCATCCTATCTTTTACAAGCTTCGTTTTGATATATAACTCGCATATTATAGTTAAGTATTGGAATTTACCCGGTCTTGAACTGTGACGTCCATAACTGTGAAATTAGAAATTGTTGACTTTTGGTGATGTAGATACGTGTGTAATTATGTTTTGGGTAATTGATGTGGTTTGAATTAATATACCAATAATACAGGATGTGAGTATGTGACCGGGTGTCGTGAATATAAAAAATGGTTACAAAAAATAATTATATTGAATCGTTGTGTGTGTGGTTATTGTTAAATTAATTAAATTGTTATGATTGAGAGTTGAATTGTGGTATAAATATATATACATATATATATATATATATTTATATGTGTGACCGAGTTCCGTGAATACTAAATAATTACTAAGAGTGTTGTGGGTTGAAATTAGCTGAATTGCAGTTTGGTTGTTTGAAAGCTGATTTGGTTTTAAGGAAATAATTGTGGATTTGGTCGGTGAATATTTATATTGATTTATTGTGTCTTAATCATTACAAATTGGGTTTGTGAGAATTGTAAATAAATTGTTGTGACTATGTATGTATTGAATTGTCTGTGATATTAAATTTTTAGTAAATGATGTGTGAAATTTATATATTAAATTGTGGAAATTTATATATATTGTGTTATTTTCTTTGGAATAAATGCTGTAGGTGATTGTGCGGATGAGAACCGCTTGGGCGAGGAATTATGCCGCCAAGCAGGGTATGGCTAGCTTGGGCGAGGAACCATGCCGCCAAGTTATGGATATTATTTTTATTTAAATTGTTGGAAAAGTCGTGATGGAAATTAAGTTTGTGAATGTGATTGACTGTAGCATATGTGGTGTAAATATGCTGGTGAACTACAGGTAGCTTGATCCCTTTTCAAAAGGGGTATGTAGGCAGCTCGGTTTTATACCGAGTCCAGCTACGCTTTACTTAAACAATATATTTGTTTAAGTATTGAGATGTTTACTTAAGTATGAGTTGTGATTATTGTGGGAATGTGTGTTGTTAGAACGAATACTGTTTAGGAACGCTTTTCCTTGCAGGTTGTGGACTATTTGCTTTTGGGAGTGTTAGAAAACAGCCGAAATGCTGCCGAAATTTCTAATAAAATTTTCGGTAGTAGAGAAAACCTTTCGGTCTATTGGTTCTTTTTTGATTGAAAAAGTGACTTATCGGACTTTAACGACTGCTTGTGGCTTAATTGATACATTAAGTCACGCAGGCAGGATCCAGTACGGTTGGGTCTTGTCACTTATATGAACACTAGATTCATCAGAACTTTTCTCAAAATCAATACAAATAATGGTTTGATCAAACTAATCTTCCATGTCTTAGAAGCTTGCTTAAGTCCATAAATAGACATTTGCAACTTGCATACCATGTGTTCTAGGCTTTTTGTCATGAACCTTTCTAGTAACCTCTTATAAATGTCTTCTTATAAATTACCATTCAAAAAGGTTGTTTTGACATGCATCTGCCAAATCCTATAATCAAAACTAGCAGCTAAGGCTAAAAGAATCCTGATAGATTTAAGAATGGCTACTAGCGAAAATATTTTTTCATAATCAATCTCCTTTTTTTGCGTATAACATTTTGCAACCAATTTAGCTTTGAAGATCTCAATCTTCCTCTCTGATCCTTTTTTTATCTTATAGATCAATTTGCACCCTATGAGTTTTACCTTTTAGGTGCTTTTACAAGAGACCAGACTGAATTGGAATACATAGATTCCATTTCACAGTCTATAATTTTTTTCCACTCCTGTGCATCTACATTTTTTAGTGCATCAATGTAATTATTTGGATCATCATCGTTATCAGTGATGAGTTGGTAGGTTTCACCCAATAAGACATATCTTGCTGGTTTATGCCTTACTCTCTCACTATTATGAAGTTGCACAAATAGTGGTTCTACAGAAGCATCATGTTCATTATTTTGTATATGAGTATGTACTGGTATAGGTTCCGCATGTACTAGTTCTTGATGAGTTTGTTCCAGTACAGGTTCTTCTTGTACTGTTCTTACTGTTCCACTTGTTTGTATTGTTCCAATGGTTCCACTTGTGTTTGTTCACCTTCAGTTACATTTTACCCTCTTTGAACATACATTGAACCAACTGAATTATAGGACAAAAAATTTGTGGTTCAGGTTGTTCTTGATTTGAGGTAAGCTCTTCAAGAATTACTCTGCTATTGGGTTTGAAATTATTAATATAGTCTTGTTGAAGGAGTGGGTTTGCCAATATGGGTTTCATTTCTGTGATTTTTGACTGGGTGAGCTTCAGGATGGGTCATTGATTCCGGTGACAGAGGATAAGGGAGGAGAGGAGAATGAGAGAAAACGAAGAGGAATCCTGGGAGAGAAAGAGTTGCAGAAAGATGAAGAAAGGAAAGAGAGAGAACTGGTAGTGTAAAAGAAGAAGGGTAAATGAGTTTTTTAGAGGCAAGGCTGCTGAGGTGGTGGGCATGAATGAATATAAAAAAAGGGTTGACTTTTTTAGTTAATTGGCCCAAATGATGAGCATCCGTACAAATTCTCTAATTTTTTGGGATTTTTTGATAAATATCTATCGTTAAAGGTTTTGAAAAGTTTTGTTTTAAATTTTCAAAATTTATTTTTCTGTTTCAATTTACTGTTTTGGGAAATTTCTAATCATATCCATCTTTACTTTTAAAATATCAAGGATCCATTTGGTACGCAAAATTAGATTGGATCGGATATAAATGACATGACTAGATTTGATTGGATATAGCAGAATTAAATATATTTAATATTGTCACATGTTTGGTGCAGTCTTGAATATCAGATTCGTCTGGTGCAGTTTCAGATTCGACTGTATTTAATTTATTTAAATATATTTTATAAAATATCATTTAAATATTTAGTTTAAATAAATACAGTTTGATTCAAATATATGTCATATTGTTCATAAAAATAATAAAGAAAAAGCAACAAAAATATTTAAAAAAATTAAGGACATCTAAAATACATGTGCTAATACAATCATAACAACAATGATGCAATCCACAATAAAAGCAAAGAAAAATAAGTAGTTATTTGTGCTTGATAATTGGATGCATTGTCATAAACTTCTATTTCTATTTAAAGCGGTTCGGTACGAATGAAGAAATTTTGAACAAAAGGATCAAAACTCGCTGATCGGAAAGAAGAGAAAAACAAAGCAATGCCAAGAGCTCCGTCAATCTGCTGTTGATGAATGAGATTGTGGCACTCCATTCCCCTCCAATGCAGAAGGATGCCGCCAGAAAGAATGGAATGCTGCTTCGCTTTGCTGGATGTGTTGGATCCCGTATAACAAGCAAGCTTTTTACCCTCAAATTTACATTTTCATGTACTTCTATTTCTATTTAGAGCATTTTTTATACTGTGCATTCAATGTATGAGTAACGAATTAGTATAATTTTGAACAAGCATCATATCAAATATCAACCAAACTGCAATATACTTTGATAGTTAATAAATTTTTCTCTTGAGATTCAATTAATCTTAGTGATTGAAAATATAATTGTTTAGTTTAGTAAATCTTTCGAATTTCCCTAAGAATGACAATTAAACTCATAGATACCCGCCCTATTTGGGGCAGGTTTGAGATATGAAAAAGAGCTTTGGACGGGTATGGAGTACCTGTTTATTTTCAAAACGGGTTTGGGTATTCCAAACCCAAACCTAAATATTTTTTTATTTTTAATATTTTTTAAATCCATTTTTTGTGTGTGTGTGTTTGTTTCTGTGTATTTATGTGTTGTCTCCCAAGTAAAAGCTTGCCTAAAATGTAAATACAATAATGTTTTTTAGCAAAAATTTAAAAAATATATATTTTGATTTGAGACCAAGCCTAATTGAAGCCACAAGATCAATTACATACTTCTATTTGAAACAAAATTGAAATTATTTATTAATTCAACTATGTATATATTATTGACAAATATATATACACATATATTAAAAATAGATATACTCAAAAATATGCTAAGGATGAGGAGGAGACAAATCTAATTAAATTATGTATAATTACAATTTACAAAACAACGTCCTACATGATGTTATATTGATATATGTTGGCTATTAACAAAACAATTGTAGTAAAAGCAACAACAGAGTGAAAATATGAAAAAAAAAAAAAACAACAAAGTTAAAGATATTAGTACATAAATCATTGATTAAACTGCAATAACAATTTTTGAATTTTGAAAAAACAGCTAGTAAATTGAAAAAAATACTAAATTGCATGTAATGTTTTGTAATCGTTAGTTTACAATGTGAGTTGTAAAAAAAAAACATTAGATTTGGGTCGGGTTTCGGTTATCCGTGAACCCAGCATATTTGAGTTTGGGTTTACCCGTTTAAATATATGCTAGTTTTACAGGTTTGGAGAATACTTACCTCGTTGCCATCCTTAAATTCTTCTACATATGCGTATGGCTAGCCCTGTAAGCTATTCATTACCAATTTTTTTTTTTAAAATGATTAAGACATCTAATTATATTTTATCATTAATTTTCTTTAAAAAAAAGTGAGGCAAGCTGATGCAAATCACTAAAACATTGAGTCAAATTGATACAAATCATTAAGCGATCCAGAAGCACTAGTCAACGAATTCCAAAAAAATTAAAATATTGAGTCAAAGGAAAAAAAACCACAATAAACGAGACATATTTGTCTTTATTATTATTTTTTTTATCCACAGAGAGAATATGTGGCAGACCCAAAATTTTATAATTATATTTTCTTTAGCACCAAACACAGAATAGAGACGGATCCAAAATTTTGTTATAATACTTTCTTTAGCAGAGACGGATCCAAAATTTTGTTATAATACTTTCTTTAGCACTAAACACAGAATAGAAAATAGATCAAGAATTATAATCTAATCCTCTTTCTCGTCCTTGTACCAAACACTATCCAAATAAATATGCTCACTTCTCTTTTTCGGAAAATTTCAACTGAAACTCTTTTAAATGGAAAAAAAGTATAGTGAAATTTTTTTAAATGAACTTCTTTGGAGACCTTTTTCATTAATGACACGTGGCAAAATGGTTTTGAAAGAAAAAAGAAATAAGTACAACCAGTTGCAAAAGGGGAAAAATGGGAGAAAAATATGATTTAGGCATAAAAAAATTGTATAGCTAGGAAAATGCTACGTGTTTACTTTAAAATTACAGAATATAAACTAATATTATATGGTATAAAACATAGTTACGTAATTTTGACAAAAGTTACACCGTATAAAAAAATTATCAAATATGAACTAATATTACATTATATGGAACCAAATTATGTAATTTAGAAAAAAGTTACACTGTATGGAAAAATTACCGAATATTAACTAATATTACATGATATGGAACAAAATTACGTATTTTGGACAAATATTATCTAAAATGAAAAAATATTATTAACTATGCTCATTACACCGTAAGACAAAACTACCGAATATGGACCAATAACATATTCAAAAGAAGTCAATTTTTAAAGCTTTCCAATGTATTAAATGTAGAGTTAATTATAAATGTAATTATAACATTTTATATTTATTTAAAAAAATTGACCAATAATAAGTCATAAATATTAAATTAGTTGTTAGTAAAAACAGTACAATTAATTATCATTGATAAAATATCAAAAAAAAAATTTGTTTAACTTATATAATTTTGAACTTAATATCAACAAAATTTGTAATTGTACTTAATTATAACTCTAAATTGTAAATCAATAATATTAAATAATTATTAAATTAATCTACCAAATGATGTGGCAGCTAATGTGTCAATATTTAATTGGTTAATTATTTTGATTCACTTATCCATGTAAGATTCACTTATTTATATTTAGGTTATATGAATGTGTTATATTTTAACATATGTTATTTGCTAAATAAATTTGGCTTCAATTTTAGTATGTGTAACAATACACATTTTAAATTATCAAAATTTAAAATCAATATATTGATGTTTTATATATCATAGAAATATAAATATTATATTTGCATAAGTTTTCTTTACAAAAAATGAAAATCTAATAAGTTTATTTGCATAAGTTTTCTTTAAAATATTACATTTTAAATTTTATTAAATATTACCTTTCCATTTATTTTTCTTCATTTCAAAGATAAAATATCAATAGTAAAGGAAAATGAGAAACTTCATTTATATAAATTTGGTTCCAAAACACACTGTGAACACTTGTCAATGGGTACTAAGTAAAAATACGTTTGGGATTGATAAGACAAAATTACCGAATATGAACCAATATTACTAAATATAGAACAAAATTACATATTTTAGACAAATATTACACCATAAGACAAAATTACCGAATTATAGATTTTGGCAGTTTATTTGAATTGTGGATTGCTTAGATGTGCATGTGAAGTTTGCTTAAGCTGAAAATTATTTTGTTTTTCTTCACCCCGGCCATCAGGGGCAGAACCTCCCGGGCGGTAAGCCAGGTGCCATAGCAGGCGCCTAGTCCGCCCACAAATTTTTATTTTTTTTTTCTTGTTGTGGCCTACATCAAAATCAGGCCTACATCAAACTCTATTATTTTTATTTTTTGATGAAAAAGGCCTATATCAAGCTTAATATTTAAAAGTTAACCCTGTTATTATTATTCTCATCTGGATTGTTATGAAGATCTAGATTAATTTGTGTTTGTTTGTTTAAAGAAATGGAACCAAAAAAAAAATTATTTAGTATTTATTTATTAAGCAGCTTCAATCGGATTTACAAGGACAGGTGGTACAGTGAAGTAGAATAGGTGTAGCTTGACTTGACTATTGAGCTTGAAATCAAACTATCCCTGAACCCTTTCTAAAAAAGAAAAGTTATTATTTGAAAAATTTTAAAAAAAAAAAATTATTTGGACAAAAAATGATTCAGAAATTATTAGATAAATAAAAACTGAATTAAAAAATATTCCTTCAGTTTATTTTCCTAAACAAGGAGAATTATTAATATTAGAAACTGACACTAGTAATGAGTGTTAGGGAGCAGTTTTAAAAGCTAAAATTGAATTAGGTGAGCAAATATGTGGATATAATTCAGGTAAATTTAAACCAAATGAACCGAATTATATTACATTTGAAAAAGAACTTTTAGCCATAAAAAATGGTATTAAAAGATTTCATATTTTTCTAACACCAGAAAAATTTGAGATACGAACAGATAATAAATCTGTTAAAGATTTTTTAAAATCACGAAAACAAGAAGATAATCCAAGAAGGATTAGATGGTTTAATTACATTAAACAATATTCTTTTGATATTAAATATATTAAGGGTACTAATAATTTTATTGCTGATTTTCTGAGCAGGCCTGATGAGTAATCAAGACTGGATTACTGTCAACAAAGGTAAAGGTAAAAAGGATAAACAATCTTCTGTACCTAAAAACCAAGCATCCGATTCATCCTCATCATTTAGACCAAATATGAGAATGCATAGTCACCCTACAACATGTCCTCCTACAACATGTCCTCTCACCCTAAACCCTAAACCCTAAGTTTGTAATAAGAGTGTAAACTTTGAAGCAACTACTTCATCTGCAATATATATTTGACGTTTGAAATCAAGTAAGTTTTCTAAATCCCTATATTCTTTTTCATTGTTAACTATTGTGAAGCATATATATTTGCCTGATTTATATTCACTTGTTTGACTCTGTTTTAGATCTGTGTGATGGTTGTTTAGAGTTTGTCTGAGTGATAAAAATTGGTAAGGCAGAATGGTCTTGTGCATCGATAATAGTTTAACATGGAAGAACTTAGATGTTTAGCAAAGGATCAGGATTTTGAACATCAAATACATATTAAGGATAGTAAGTCAGTAGCTCAAGGTATAAACACTTTAGTAGATTTAGTTTATCATATGTATAATGATAATAAAAGTCAACTTAGTAATATAGAATCTAAAATAGATAAAAATTGTGAAGTTATTAAAGAACTTAATAACTCAGTAAAAAGTGATTCTAGCCAAGAATCATGAAATATTAAAAATGTTAGATTATTTTATGGAATTAAATTATTAACTTTAGACGAAAATAAAAATAAAAAAGAAAAAGAAAAACCATTGGATTGGAAAGAAACTTTCAATTCTTTAAAAGAAATAATTGAACACTGAAAATCTCAATATCAACAGACAGGTGATATGGAGAGACATGATCATTTAGTTAAAATGATGCAAGAATTATATTCTCAAATTGAACATATATTTGAAAGAACTAATTATCATTATATGTTAAATTATGATACAATTGATGAATCTAGTCAAGATTCTGAAGAAATTACTGAAGAAGAAGATGAGACTGACACTGACACAGAAAGTGAAAGTGATAAGGATAAAAAGCAAGAAATAGCTTTAGGAAAAAAAAAATAGGTTCGGATGATCATTTAGATATAGATCCCGAAACACATATCTATACTCAGAAAAAGTTAGAAGAAATAAAGAAAAATGAAGATGAACCAGTAAATTATCCTAAAGTGGATACAAGTCCTGTATTCCCAGCTACTTCAAATCCTATTCGTACAGAACATAGGGTAGATGATTTAAATAAAACTAGTGTTGCCTCACAAGGTAAATACTTAGATTTTAAAAATATACATTTTAAAGACTATGAGCAAACAATAGACGATTGGGCTCAAAGTTTAGTTATTGTTACAATAAATTATAGATCAGCTTGAACTACAGATAGATTTTTAAATTATATATCTGGTACGTTACAAGGTGATGCTCTTCAATTCCTTAGACAATAGGACAATTCTGAAGAAGGTAGAAAAGAAAAAGAAAATTTAATTTCTAGTTTTAAGACTCTAGAAGAGATTCTTAAAGAATTCACAAAAATTTTAAAAAGAGAATTTTGTGGAATAATGAATATAAATAGTCGTAAGTTAGACATAGATTATGTTCTGACAAAATTAAAATTGTTATATTAGAGAATTAGAAAATTTCTCTAAAAAGTTTTCACAATATTTTTATTTATTATTTACTGATAAAACAAAATTTTGGATAAATCAATATTTTCATAAGTTACTCCCTCCTTGGTCTGAATTATGTAATACAAAATATTCTGAATTTTTAGAAAAAAATAATGGAATAGATACATTAGAAAATATAATTAGTTTTGCTTGGAGAATGAAAGTAGACCACTGTCTTAAAGCAAAAGCTAGTAAACAAGTTAAAAATAAATTATGATATAATTATTGTTCTAAGTTATTAGATAATCAATATGAATTTGGTTGTTCTAAAGAAATTAGAAAACCAAGGAAAACTAGAAAATTTTTTATACCTATAATTGACTATTTTTACAGCCTTATTTATTAGAATTCTCATTCCATTATGCAAAATATATTAATACTATATATTGCTTCTATCAAATGTATAAATCAATCATTTTTGTAGCGTCACCTTTGTTGTATATATCACAAGTCATCATATGAAGGTTTTACATATAAACAAATCAAATAGCATACAAAAGGATCTCAATCAGAATTCCTTCCATTTGTTAATATTTAGCAAAAATCGTTCGTTCGTTCGTTCATTTTCTTTTGGTAGGTGTCTGTAAAACGAACTCATAAACTGATTTTTATATTGCACAAAAAAAACTAATTTTTCATTTTTTTTTTCCTTTTTGGGAAAAGGAGAAGAAAATAGCCCAAGCTACTTCCAATCTTCAATATATTTATTGGGTACATAAATTTGGGCCACAGCAATCCCAAAGTCAACCCAAGAACTGGTTTACTATGATAGGAAACCATAACCTTTTGATTTTGTATGGAAAATGCAGAATTAGGAGCAAGAAAGTGATTGCCCAATTTGACACATAAACCAGTAAATTTTAGTGTAACCTCAAAATCCAAGAGAATGGTCGTTTACTGAAATTCTGATATTGACAAGGTGAAAAATGCTATAAATTCCAGTTTGCAACCAAAAACCTTCACAAAGTCAAGTGGCCAAAAAACTAGTGTATGAGGAAAACAACCCAGCTAGAATGAGCAATTGGTTGAATGTTGCTTTCAAAAAACAGAATGGTATTGAAAATGCAAATACATAATAAACAAAAGAGGGATAGTTTTGCTTTCAAAACTTCACGTTGATTCTTTAAACCATAATACAAAATCACAATAGGCAACCCATCCTGAAATTGTTGCTTTGACACGCAGATTATATTTTTTTTATCTCATCCTCAAATAAAGAAAAAGGAGATACATCCATTTTCCAGGGATCCAGTTCAACCCCTGAAAATGAAAGCTTGGTAGAACAAGCTTATGAGTTCCAAATCAGTCAGTTAAGTTGATTTAGTACATGAATATAGTTGAATGTCACACTTACCTAAATATTGATACATGGACCTCATAAATACATAAATGTATACTGAAAAATCATCCGTACTGTAAAAAGAGCTAGAGGAACCTAATATGATTAACATATCGAAATGATATTCAAAAGATGAAAGCATATACCACAAGATTTCTTCCATCAAGTATCAGTTTTGGACCATTGTCAACGCTTGATAGGATCAATCTGCATGTTTGCTCCCTTGCCTGTCAGTATTGAAAAAACAAATAATCATGAATTAATGAATAAACATAACAAACACAAATACAAAGTGCTAAGTAATCAAATTTTGTGACTAAACTAACAACTATATTGGTTTTACTTATGCCAAAGTATGTTATAAAGTTATTCATCACCTAATCATACAAGTCAATTGAGTTCCTTTTCTCAAAATTAATGTCCAGCTTTTGATAAAAAAATATTAAGTACCTGCTTGTTTATCACTGGACCAAGATCTATATCAGCTTCTGTTCCAGCATTAACATTAAGTGCTTTGGCACGCTCCACTAGTTTGTGTTCCCTGGTTTTTTATTGAGAGAAAGAAAGAGACAGAGAGAATGTAATTTAACACATCTAATCAACCACCCAAATTAGAGAACAATCAAAAATAGATGAATTTAACCACATCAGACACTCAAGCTCAGCTATTTATATCATTAAAAGCATAAACAGCAGCATCACTGAGAGTTCCCTAATAAACAGTTGAGATGGGTCTGTAAATTACAATAATCTAATTGGAAAGCAAGAATTTTTATCCAAAGAAGACCAATTTGACCACACCATAAAGTCAAGACCAATTGTTTATAATATTGACAGCTGCAGCAGCAACAATTTCTCAATTAAACATTTGAATTAGATCTATACAATTACAACAATCCAATTTCTAAAGCAAAATGAAATTACAAAATCAGCAACAGCAACAAAACCAGCATCAGCAACAATTCCTTAACTAAATAGTTAGATGGGTCTTTAAATTACAAAATTCGAATTCCAAAAGCAACCACTTTTAATTACCCAAAGAAGATAGGAAAATTTCATTAAAAAGTTGCTCTTTTGCTAGGGCTCGATTTGCTGTTGTTTGGAAGCACCGGCTACAGATCCGTTCGTCTCTGTTTTCGAATCACCGGCTACATAAATTCCAGTTTCTTGCACACCATGCATACCTTTAATCGAAAATAATATGCAACTTTACAAAATATTGAATAACACACCAAACAGATTTCAGTTTATCCACACATACCAACTTTACACTCGCACCAAACAAATTTCGCATAGTTACTTCTCGAACTCCAAACTTCACAGCAAACAGATTTCACAGCCTAACTTCACTAAAATAAAAAAAAAAATAATAATAAAAAATTAATAATAATAATAATAATANAAAAAAAAAAAAAAAAAAAGAGAAATGCTTCAAATTGACAGAAAAACGACCAAAAACATAACTCAACCAGACAGAGTAAAAAAAAACAAACAAAAAAACAGGGAGAGTGGGAGATGAGCTGAGGTCCCGGTGAGTGGGAGTGAAAGGAACAAAAATAAAAAATAAAAATTTGAGAAGCAAAGAGTATGACGAAAATTTTTTGAGGTGAGTCGCGGTGGTGGAGAGACTGAGAGAGTGACAACATGAGCGGCTAGGGTTTTCTATTTTTAGAAGAAAAAGACAAAAATAAAGTTGTTACCTGGCGGCGATGAGAAGGATACACGCTGAGACAGAGACGGTGGCCGTTAGGGCAGAAGGATACACGCTGAGACAGAGACGCTGAGAGGCTGGCGGGGGTTCATGGCTTGCGACGGTGAGAAGGATACACGCTGAGACAGAGACTGGGAGACCCGCGGCTGGCGAAGGGGGGAAGAAGAACGGGGCGGGGCGGAGGGAGGAGAAGAACGGGAACCTGGATTTAAGAGCTTGTTTGTTAACACGTTCATTCTTTATTTTTGGTTTCGTTTAATAATCATTTTTATTTTTAGTTTAAAAAAACAAATTCGTTTAATAACATTTTTATTTTTAATTTTTTTTTATTTTGTATAANGTTTCTATTTTGCAATTGCTAGCTTGCTTATTACCCTTAAAAAAAATAAGTAAAAAGTTTAAATACAGAAACAAAAATTCATCATCCCCTTTGATAATAACAAGTACATAAACAAAAATTAAAATTAAAAAAAAAATTAAAACTGAAAAAATAAAGGTTTCACCTTTCGTAGATTTGCCTAAATCCGAAACCAATATTCTTTGGGAAATTAGGTATTGAAAATCTCAAAAATTTGTGGGTTCTCGATTTTGACTACAAAAAAAAATAAAAAAATTTTGAAAATTTTTTTTTGAAGGAATTTTACAGATAACACTGAGATGAAGAAATTACTTCGGCGAGAAGGGCGACCTTACGATTTGTTAGAGACCAGAGGAGAAACAGCGGCGTTAAATTTTGGAAGCGGGGAAGAACATAACGGAGGTGGAGGGAGGAAGAAGAACGGGGATGGGCAAAGTGAGGAGAAGATCGGGACTTTAGATTTCTAAAATTTTAAATTTTGAAATTAGGACAGATGATTAGAGGGTATTATTGGGTATTCATAAAAAATTGGGGGTAAATTCATAAATGAACAAATTTAATTTTTTTTTTCAAAAACCTTGATCAGAATTATTGATCACCGGTTGCATATCAATAAGGGGTTCATGCTGGAGACCCCTCAAGGGTTTCACTTGTGTTTAACCTTGAGTCTAGATATCTTAAAACATTTTCAACAAAAATTTTTTAAAAATTTTTTACTGTATAAATAAATTGTCAAGAAAATTTGTACCTCTGAAAAGTTTGTTAGACAGTTTGACTGATCAATTTTATTTATTTTTACCAATTTTCATAAATAAATAAAAATGTGCATGACCTCTTTTTTTTTTTTTTTTTCTTTTGCCGCTCGAACTTTTTTTCTTGTTGGTTAATGAATTTCCTTTTCTTTTCTTTTTTCCCACCAATTTTGGTAGGAATATCTTAAACCTTTAACCTATTTCAAATATAATTCTTCAATAGTTAGCCTGTACCTTTCCCCTTTATCCTTTTGCCCGTTCCTTTACTATTCTTCAACTCCATTCTCAAGGAATTAATGTCATCAAAGCCATTTGATTACTGATAAGGGGAAAAAAATGTTCTAATCTAAAGCANCTTCTAATCTAAAACAGCTAATATATATACATATATATAGTTCATAAAAAAAAGTTCATCTCGGATTACTTATGCTGTTAATTTTCATCAAAGCAATTTTCAAATTGATTATTTCTAATCCAATGTGATGAATCAACATTTTTCTTGGCCTTTTCTATTTCTCATTGTTTTTTCTTTTTTATATTTGTTGTATTTAAACTTGGTTTAATTTTAATTAAACTAAAAAAATAAGTACGCATCATCAGTTTTAGTTTATTTTGAATTCAACCACTGAAGATAGCTTTTAAATAGACATTGTACCACATAAGCAGAATGATTTCTATTTTCTCTGTCACATAAGCTTCAATGGAAAGAAGAATTGGAGATGCTCTTATGTGTCCTCTTAGAACTGTTCCTCATTAGATATAGTGATAGAAGTTGGTTTATTAAAATTATCTTATGTAAATATATATTTTCTTATGTGCTGGTTATAAAAACATAAACTCTATAAAGGAAAGAGACTGTATTTAATATTTATGAAATAACAGTGTTGAAAATTTTTTATTGTCATTTACAAAATTTCATCATAGTATCAGAGTAGGAAATGATTCTCAATCTAAATGTTTCCACTCTTGTTGAACCAAAATTAAATATTTATTCTTTCCATCAATGTTTGATTCTTATATCTCTCAAACTAGATTTTAGGCTTGCTATGTTATCTAAATATCCTTATCATTCTTTTACTCAATTTCTTTTAGTCTTAAAAGGACATGAGCAAGTTCTCCTAAATGCTCAAGAAAAATAATTGATTGATCATACATAAGCTTTTGTCATCCAACGAGGACGAGGGCATGGAAGAAACAATGATCATTTTTCTTCTCATGGTCAAGGCTTTTCTCTCTGGTAGATCACAACCAACTCAAACTAATTTGAATTTGAATTGAGGACAATGTATGAACTTTTCAAAAAGATCTTTTGGAGCATCTTTGTCAAATCTGAATCAACGTAATTTTAACCAAAATCAATCTAACAGTGATTTTGTTTGTCACATATGTGAGCCCCTATAGCATACAGCTGCAAATTGTTAGAATAATTATGACTACCCTGAAGACGATATGGATTCTCAACAAGCCTTAACCATTGTCCAAGAAACAAATGATCGATGGGATTCTTTGCTAATTGTGGAGCAAACACATACATAGTCAATGACCAAGGTAACTTACAAATTTTAAAGAGTAATAATTGGAATGATATGGTTACAGTAGACAATGAAGCCTCCTTACCAATAGCTCACATGGGTCAAATAATTTTTAAAAATAACCAACTATCCTTGAAAGATGTTTTAGTGGTGCAACACTTGAAAATGAATCTTTTTGATATAAGTAAACGTACAAGTTATAATGCTTGCTTAGTTGAATTTAATGCCACTGGTTTTATTGTCAAGGCTCAAAGTCATAAAGTGCTAGCTAGTGAGGACACAAGAAAGAAAGGTTTTATGCCTTAGATGATGGTCTCCAAACTACTTTCAGTGTTATCAAAGGAACATCAGTAAACTCCAATCTCTGGCATCAACATTTGAGCCACCCAAGCTTTAAATAGGAAACATATTATTCATGTCTTCAACTGGTTGAAATAATCTCCATTTAGTTCTAGTAGTTAAATTAGAAAGTAGTGTAAACTTTCTTTTGATTTGTCTATTAATTTTGTTGCTTACCATTAGAAAAAGTTCACTATGACTTATGGGGACCTTCTCCTATATTATCATCCCAAGATTTTCATTATTATGTCTCATTCATTGATTATTGTACCCATTTCAATTATCTATATCTACTATAGAAGAAATCACATTTTTATGAACAATTCATTAAATTTCAAAAATTGGTGGAAAATCAGTTTGATAGGAAGATCAAGGTTTTTCAATGTGATGGGGTGGTGAATGTATGTCTGGTTTGTTCTTAAATCACTTGGATTCTTGTGGAATATTACAACAAATACCTTGTCCTCAAACACCACATCAAATGGAGTATTTGAGAGTAAACACCGACATGTGGTAGAAAATGGACTCACTTTGATGTTTCATGCACATTTGCCTCTCATATATTGGGTTTAGTCCTTTTTAACTACAGTGCATTTAATCAATAGGTTACCTTCAAGTAATCTAAAAAATTGGATACACATACCATAAAATATAAGACATACATCCTGATTATAATAATCTCAAAGTCTTGGCTTCAGATGCTATCCATATATCAAACAATCGCAGAATTATAAATTTAATAAGAAAACATATCCCTGTGTTTTCATTGGTTATAGTTTAAGTCATAAAAGATATAGGTGTTTTAATCCTCACACAAATAACGACTACATCTTTCGACATGTTATTTTTTATGTTCCCTTTTAAAATTGACAACATTCCCGTTAACTAATGGTCGATGCCAAACATCCAAGATAAATGAAGTGCAAAACCAACATGTGTCCACCCTGGCTTTAGTATTCAAGAGAAAACTCTCATTGAATGACATGATACTCATGCTATAGACATGCAAACTCCCCCCACCTGATAATATCATCAGACCATTTGTATCTCCCATTGACCACTCGCCACACTCAAATATAGAAACCACTTCCTACTCTACCCTTACCACTAAACCCATCCTAGATCTAACCACAAATTTATTTGTTGCCTTACCTCTTTTATCAACCACTACGAACCTTTCTCTCACCTGATGCTTATCTCGTATCAAGTAAGGCATCAAATTTCACAGGTCTATGAGCTTTTTTATTCACACAATCCAAATAAAACCTTAGTAACCTTTTTCACAGAAATCCTATAACCAAAAACCACTAAAACAGCTCTCAAAAATCTTGAATGGACTGCTACAATGAAAAACGATTTAGCTGCACTTTATCTCAACCATACTTGGGCTCTAAATGGGTGTAACGAGTTAAATACAAGGAAGATGGTACACTTGACAGATACAAAGCAAGGCTAGTGGCAAAGGGACTCATATAGGTGGAAGACCTAGATAACGAATAAATATTTAGTCCGGCTATTAAACCAACACCAATCTTACTTGTACTTTCTTTAGCAGTGTCATCAAAAACTTGGTGTTAAAAATGCCTTATTGCATTGACGTCTGAAAGAACCCAATTATATAGAGCAACCAAAAAGTTTTCATGATTTTTCCAAAACCTGATTAAGTTTGTTTATTACAAAAATCCCTGTTTGGATTAAAACAGGCCCCAAGGCTTCGTTTGACAAACTTTCCAATACTATCAACAATGATTATGACTTTATCATTATCAATCTTATCTAGTTTTAATGCGTGACAAATTCATTATCTAACCTCTCTTAAGCTAAAGTGACCAAGAATTGATCCCTCAATGCATTTTGATCTAGCAAGCTCAAGATAGTTTAATCGTCCCCAATCTAAACTACAAAATTTAAGCCCTAAAACATGCAAACCCAATAAGCTCTTGTTAAGGTGTCACTAGACATAATGATGTCCCTATCTACCATGTATTTCATTGTAAACAATACTTTATCCCTTATCCCTAAGCGAATATAATATTAAATCATTTACCTTTTCATGAAAGTATTAAGATCAACAATGAAATATTAACTGCCAGTATGAATTAAAACTAATTATGCATTAAAAACTAAATATTCATAAAAGGGATGCATCATAATTCTTTTGTTTTGTCTTTTCCTTGGTAAATGTATTGTATTTTATTTATATGATATTCTGATTTATAGTGCAAACCTGTAACAATATATTTTGAATATGAACGAGATTTTAAAGAGTTGTGCAATTTCCACAGCGTTGCCTTTTTTTATAGGTTTTTCATTTCGCAATTTAGTAGTATTACGGCTCTCATTACTGATTGCATAAAGGGGAGAAAATTTGTGTCGACGCCGTATGTAGAAGCAGCCTTTCAAGTAACCAAGCGACAATTGGCAACTACCCTAAGACATGCAAATCCAATAAGCTCTTGTTAAGGTGTCACTAGGTATTATGATGATGTCCTTATCTACCTTGTATTTTGTTGCAAATAATACTGTATCCCTTATCCTTAAGTGAGTATAATATAAAATCATTCACATTTTCATAAAAAAAGTATTAAGGTCAACACTGAAATATTAATTGCCAATATGAATTAAAACTAATCATACATGAATAACTAAATATTCATAAAATGGCTGTATCATAATTCTTATGTTTATCTTTTCATTGGTAAATGTGTTGTCATTTATTTATATGATATTCTGATTTATAGTGCAAACCTCTAACAACATATTCTGAATCTGCGAGAGATTTTTAAAGAGTTGTGCAATTTCCATAGACCTGCCAATTTTTATAGGTGATCATTTAGCATTTTAGCAATATTATGACTTTCATTACTGATTGCATGAAGGGGAAAACATTTGCATGGACAGCGTAAGTAGAAGTAGCATTTCAAGAAATCAAACGGCAATCGACGACTACCCATATTCTATTTTACCTAATTTTTCTCTTGTATTTGAGTTGCATTTGGATGCTTCAAAGTTGGGTATTAGAGCTGTGTTGAGTCAAGGTGGGAGATAAGTGGCTTATTTCAATGAGAATATGTCTGGTGCGAAGGAAAGGTATAATACTTATGATGTGGAGTTATATGCAGTGCTCCATGCAATTCACCATTGGTGCATTATTTGTTCTTGTTGGTATAAACACAATCAAGTGTGCGAGCGTGCCACTTCGAACCTATAACAGTCCAAAGAAAAAGTAAAGTGTGTGCCAATTAATATCAAACGTAATCAAACGATTGTATTAATTACTGAGAATAAAATAATTAAAGAGTTACAAATGCCTTTCAGATCAAAAGATTTTTAATTAAAATTTTCAACTAAAACACTTGACTACTTGAACTAAATTCTAACGAGAACAAACTAAGTAGTCTATGTATTCTGGTGTGTGTGGACACGTGAGTCCCTTTTCAATGTTGTTGAAGCCTCTATTTATATAGGAGAATGTGGCTCACCAACTCTTTGTGCTTTCGATGTGGGACTAATGCCAACTTCACTTTCTAAGCCAAACATTTATACTTGGCCATTTCTAATGCATTTTTCATCTCCAAACAATGTGGGACAATTGCTTTTTCCAAAATCAAACTTGAATGAATATTAATTCTCTAAGCAAAATTAATATGTGGCCCAAACATTGCCCCCCTTGCTTTGTAATTTTGTAGTAAAAATTGCAAAGCAAAATTGATCATGAAAACTATCCGCATCATCAGAGATTTAGTGATCTACATCTTTTTAATTTTAAGCACCTCAATATTGGCAAGTTTTAAATTATGTCCCTCTTGTAAATTTCCTTTCAAAAATAAACATATTTTGGAAACTCAATCATATAACAATACATTCCCAGAAAATTTCTTTCCAAAAAATTGGCAATCCTCCACTTAACTAAAAATTGTAGCCTCCACATATTTAATCTTCTTAGCACAAACACTGAGAATACCCTAGCCACACAAACCTGTCGCTGACACTCACCGTAGAAAATAGACTTCTCCGTTGCAGTCCAAACATGTCAGTTCAGTTTCACTTTTATCCTTACTCAAGCTTTATGACTGATTTCAATTCATTCTAACACTCAACGTAAGGTATTTTTCTTTGCAGCGCACATTGCTGTAAACTGGCTGCTATACATTCGCTGTCAAACCAAAATCAAGGTTATTGCCCATCTATCCCATGTAGTAAACTGTTCTTTGTCTTACATGCTCACCTAACACGCACATATACATACTCTGTTTGTATGTATCCATATCTATCCCTTTTGCTATTCATGCACATATACATACTCTGTTTGTTCTTGGCATATATCTATATATACATGATCATTGTTTCTTGATGCACTGTTGGATTTTTCGACGTCTCCATGACTCCAAAAAATACTATAGCTTCCGCCATGTATAGTTTGAACAATTGAACCATACTCTTAAGCATTGCTTTGGTTTCATCTTTGTGTCCCTTTGTGAGTAAACATCTTAGAAAAAAATCGAAGCTCAAGCCGGTGGTTTCGGCGATGGAAAATGCAGGTCCGTAACCGATTGACGCAGGCACAGCTCTGGAGAAGAGAACAGATACCGGTGTCATTGGTTTCACAATGGTTGGCGGGATTAGTTTCACAAGAAGCGACAATGAGTGGCATTTACGGTGGCTGGCGATGCAGTGGGTGGCAAGGAGTGGCGTTGCACACGGAGGTGAGGAGTGGGTTTGCAGTGGCATGCTTTCGGAAAAGATGATCTACAGTTCGTCTGCTGGGAAATAAAACTCGAGTTCAGGCTACTAGATTGTGGGAACAGGCTGCTGGGATGGATTGGGCTACAGCACTGGCGGGCTGGCTTCGGGCGCGTGGAACCTGGGCTGCTAGGCTGAAGCGAGGATGGCTGGCGATGCACGCGGGCTGTAGATGCGAGCTTGGTGGAATGGGTGTAGATGCAGGTTGGAGCTCACAACAGGACTGATGCATAGCAGGCTTGCTGGGCTGACGCGAGGATGGCTGGTGATGCACGCGGGCTGTAGATGAGGGCTTGGTGGAATTGGCGTGGATGCGGGCTGGTGCGCACAAAAGATATGTTGGTGTAAAACACAACAATCAGTTGTCTCAAGTGTGCAAGTGTGCCACTTCGAACCTATAACAGTCCAAAGAAAAAGTAAAGTGTGCGCTAATTAATATCAAACATAATCAAATGACTGTATTAATTACTAAGAACAAAATAATTAAAGGGTTACAAATGCCTTTTAGATCAAAGGACTTTTAATTAAAATTTTCAACTAAAACACTTGACTACTCGAACTAAATTTTAACAAGAATAAACTAAATAGTCTATGTTTTGTGGTGTGTGTAGATGCGTGAGTCCCTTTTCAAAGTTGTTGAAGCCTCTATTTATTTATATAGGAGAATGTGGCTCACCAACTCTTTGTGCTTCCGATGTGGGATTAATGCCAATTTCACTTTCTAAGCCAAACATTTATACTTGACCATTTCCAATGCATTTTTCATCTCCAAACAATGTGGGACAATTGCTTTTTCCAAAATCAAACTTGAATAAATATTAATTCTCTAAGCAAAATTAATATGTGGTCCAAACAATTCCACTGGTTGTTTATATTGTATATTGATCATGACACACTACAACATCTAAAAAACCAAGATAAAGTGTCAGTTCGTGATGCTGAATGGATTGAATTTCTCCAACAGTTCTCTTTTTGCATTAAATAAATCAGGAGCTTTGAACAATGTGGTTGACACATTGCACAAAATGAGAATTTGATTACTACTATGATAGTGAAGGTAGTTGTTTTTATTCTTTTAAAGGTTTGTATGCAACTCACCCCTATTTTTCTAGTATTGAAATTGCAAACATTTGGCAGGAGAAAAGATTTTATTTTAGTGGATGGTTTCTGATTTAAAGGAAACTAAATTTGTATCCCTAACTATAGTTTGAGAGATAGAATAATCTTTTTCCTTGGCCTACCTCAAACCTAAAGAGGGTTTGATTCTATTTTTGTTGCGGATAAATGATTCTCGAAGATTGCACATTTTATATCATGCAGAAAAACAACATATGTTGTTCGAATAACATGGTTATATTATAAAGAAGTGTATTATTTACATGGGCTTCCATCCTATAATGTATTGGATTAGGCTACTCGTTCTCTAAGTCATTTTTTGCCAAGTTTGTGGAAGTCAATTGGTAAAAATATGGATCACAATAGTGCTTATCATCCACATATAGATAGTCAGACCAAAGTGGTTAACTGGTTGAGAGCTCTTTGAGATGTTTGGTTGGTAAACATTTGAAATTTTGGGATCAAAACTTGTATTACTCTGAATCGGCCACAATCATACGGTTAATCAGAGTACTAGGAAGAGTCCTTTTGAGGTAGTTAATTGTGTTCTCTTTCGTGTCCTCTTGATTTGGCACCATTTCCTGCTTTGTCTAAATTTCATGCCTAATCCATAGATTTGGTTTCAATGTTGTAGAAGATTCATCATCAAACTCACTAGGAATTTCTTGAGTCCGGAGCTAAATATTAATTGGTAATTGAAACAAAGCAGCATCTTATAGAGTTTTGGTGATTTTGTATGGGCTATTTGGACTAAGGATCAATTTCCTATTAGTGAATATAACAAATTGATCAGTTGAAATTGTGAGAAGACTAATTACAATGCTTATCATTTAAAGCTACAAAGTCATATTTGACTAATGTTAAGTATCTTATTCCATTTATCGGATATAATTTTTCTAAGAAGGAGGACGGGCCAATTCTGAGGGTAAAATTTATGTCACCTAGGGAGATTCATCCAGTACAGTAGGTGTTAAACTATTTGGAATGCACCTAACATCCTAAAAGGATGGTGGGTGTTGGAGATGGAGTTTTTTGGCGCTAGACTGAGGCATCAAAACCTAGGCATCCAAGTTGGCAACAAGGGTAGCACCTAGGTACCCGATGTTGCTCAGTTACGATACTTTTGCAATTTTAAGGTTTTTTTCTTTCTTAAACTATTGAAGGTTTTCTTGTGGATTTCAACATGAACTTTTGGATTAACAATATTTTGAGAGTTTATTCTCTTTTTCCTTTCAATTCTTGGCATTCATGAGCAAATCAATAAATTGTTGGAGTTTACTTGGCTTCTCATCTTTCTCATTAGCTTCTACTACATCAATTCTTTATTGAGAAGATTTGCATGTTGGGTAGCATTCCACCCCCATATGGTTATCTTTCTTATTTGTATTTCCTTCTTATGTATTGGTTAAATCTATTTTCAATCCCAAATTTCATTATTCTCTTTTATCTTTTTCAAAAATGATTTGATCAAATCTCGACTTTCATACAATTTCGGCAAATCTTCTACTTTATTCATTTGAAATATATTGAAAGGTTCACTCATGTATAATGTCTTCTTTAGCTATCAATTAATGATGTTAGCAGTGATTTAAATGGTCCTTTTTCATATCTTGTAACGATGAGAAAGTCAGTTCATATGGTTTATCTGTAAAATAGTTCACATTTTATAGTATAAAAGATGGAAAGTAGTTTTTATGACCAATAGTTGTAAATTCAAAGAAATTAACTTCTTTTTTTTGCAGGCTTTTTCATTCTTGATGTTATAGTACCAGCACTAATTAAAATTGCGTTTGGTTTTTCTGTGGACCCTATCATACTATTTGCAATCACTAGTTATACATGTAATTTATTATGTAATTTTTGCTTTTTCTTAGTGTGCTATTGACAGAACCTACCCTGGAGATCCCTTCAGGATTACCAGGAAAGGCCCCATCCGAGGATGATTCCACTGGATTCCTATTTGGTCATCTGATAAAAACCATCTTTTAAAAAGATTTATTTAACTAAATAGGAAATAAGGTAATGTAGGAAAACATATTATACAACATAGTGCAGAAGCATAAATAAATATGTGTCGTACGTCAGAGCCGTCTAAAGTAAAAGTCCAAAACCAAAAGGTACAAGCATTGTCTTGAATAATTAAGTTTAGAACAATACGACGATATAAGTATAAAGAGTAGAGTAGCCAGCGTGGAAAACAATATATCTCGATGTCAACGAGTAGATCAGTCAACCTCAGCTAGGACCCAAGGAACGAAGTTATAAGATAAAACGTGATATACGAATATCTCAGTGAGTGACCCTAGGTAGCTACAAAATAGATATCCATCATGTAAAAATTCTTCACGCACAAACCTCACGTCACTCTTTTGAAAAGTTCTTTTTTTGGCAAAATATTTCACGAAACCCAACTATTACCCCAAAATACACTTTAGTTGCATAACAAAAGCTAATAAATCAATTTCAGTGAAATTATTTTTAAACTGTAAGTCATCATCCTCGCCACTAACTAGTAAAACTACATGAAATCATGAAAACCATCATCACAACATTATCATAAGCGTCAGCATCATCAACACGTCAGTACATCATCAACATCAACATTATCATATAATTTTTATATCATTATATCATCATCATATTACCCGTGTACCACACTATATGTTGATGTGTAAGGTAATCCTCAACATCTTGATGACGTCACAAGACAGGAGGGAATACTCATCTCAACCTTTTCAGTGTCTCAGAAACCGTTGAGGCCATGATCTCACCATTTTTCTTTCATCTGCAGGTCAAGTAGAGAACGGAAAATATATAGCGCACATAGTCTCATCATATACAACACTAGTATTGTGTGGTACGTCCAAAACTCTAATTATTCGAAAAAAAAATTTATTTGCAAAATAATCTAAAACTTTGATTATTTCTCTAGTAAGCATTCTTAAGACGACTCCAATACCTTTCCCTCTATAATTTTAAGACCCATTGGTAAATAAGATTAAGCTTGTTGTTGAGCTATCGTTGACCTGTTGAGACAATAAATTCAGTAAGAAAGTTCGTTAAGATTTGAGTTTTGGTGGTCTTGTGAGATTGGTAATATGTTGTATTTTCCAAACGCCATGAACCATTTCATCAATCTTCCTGAAGAGTCAGGAGTATGTAGCACGGCTCTTAAAAGGTAAAAGGTTATAACTATCATGGTGTGAGATTGGATATAATGTTTTAACTTATTAACCGTTTTGATGAGAGCCAGTGCTAGTTGTTCAAGCTACGTCTATCTGGTTTTGGCATCAAGCAAAACTTTTCTCACTTAATACACCAGAAAGTGCTTTTAGTCATCTTCTAGTACTAGCACACTATTGACCGCCATTTCTGATATAGACAAATATAGATAAAAAGTCTCTCTCCAAGGCATGGTTTCCCCAACAAAGGAAGAGATGAGAGGTATTCCTTCAATCTTTAGAAAGCTTCCTGACATTCTTGTGTCCATTCGAAATTACTATTCCTCAAAGCATACTGAAGAAGACCTTGCCCTTGTCGGAGGAAAGCGAGATAAATTGGTACAAAGCAACTATCCATCTGGCCAACATTTGTATGTCATTTTTGTTTGAAGGTGGTGACATGTCCAATATTGCCTTAATCTGATTTAGATATGCCTCTATTTCTCTTCTTGATACGAAGTTCCCAAAGAATTTTCCAGAGGTTACTCCGAACGAACATTTGGTAGGGTTCAACCTCATGCCAACGTGATCCACAATTCAAAATGTTTCTTCTAGATGTAGAAAAGGTTGATAGGATTCCTTTGATTTGATCAAGATATCATTGATGTATACTTCCATGGTAATCCCTAATTGATCAGTGAACATTTTTTTTCATGAGTCGTTGATATGTTGCCCTAGCATTTTTTAGTCCAAACGAAATGTCTTTGTACAATAGGTGCCAGGTTCGGTCATGAAATTATTTTTTTCTTCATCATCTGAGTTCATCTTGATTTGGTTGTAGTATGAGATGGCGTTTAAAAAGCTCAACATTTCATGATTAACCGTTGCATCAGCTAACATGTCAATTTTAGAGAGCAAAAAGTAATCTTTTGTACAATCTTTGTTCATATTGATGAAGTTGACGCATACCCTCGGCTTTCCATTCTTCTTCCTCACTAGAACTGGATTGGCTAGCCATTGTGGGTACCCAACTTCTCTTATCTGCCCTACCTTAAGAAGGCGATCCACATCATTGTTGATTGCCTGGTTAGCTACAGGAGAAAATTTTCTCTTTTTTTGCTTGACTTGCGGGAATATTGGATGGAGGTTTTGTTTATGAGTGATATCTATTTCGGGAATACGTATATGATGCTTGATCGACCATGTGAAGCTAGATTAACGTTTTAGTAGGAATTAAGTCAGCGAACTTTTGTGTCTGTCGCTGAGTTGCATCCCAATCCATAATTCCATTTCTGATTTATCGAGTAATTTTTTACAAGTTCCTCCATACGTCATTTCTCCTCCGACTCATTTGAGATGCTCTATTTCAATAGTTTCTATTTGCTTATACGAGTTCCTTTAAGGGTGGTGGTGTAGCAGTTTTGTGACATTCGTTATTCACACAAGATTTCATCAATTCCTTCTCGACTGGGGAAATTCATCTTTTGGTGGTAGGATGATGGTAGCCCTCTCAGCCAGTGCGAATGATGTTATACGACGAAAGGGTATCGATTACCATGAAGTTAACTAGCTTGGTTTTGACATTGATAGTCACTAGCAATTGTATTCAAGCTAGGATAGTGGTTTGCTGCCCGTTAAAGCCCACCAAAGATGTCTGAAATACCTTCAGCTTCATCTTTTTGATGCCCATCTTTCTCAAGACATTAAGAAAAATGATGTCTGCAAAACTTCCTTTGTCAATCAAGATTGTTCAAACCCAACAGTTAGCGATGATCAGCTCTACGACCAGGGCATCTTGATGCAGGTATGATACCCCTTTGCAGTCCTTGTGGGTGAAAATGAAGGTTGGATCTTCTTGAGTGGAAGTCAGGTCACTGTACAGATTTGGAGCTCTCGAGTATAGAATTCCCGAGCAGTCATAGCTATTCCTCCACAAGTCGATCCCCCATGAATTGACTGCACACTTTGGATGGACTGGACTAGACAAAGGGATTCTTTTTTTGTGACGGACTGGTTAGCGGACATCGAAGAGTCATCGACAACCTTTTGGATCGGCCGAGGCTAGAATTCCTTAAAATACAATTTCTGGATCAAATTATAAATTTCTTTTATTAGGTTTCGGTAAGCTTTGGTAATGTAACCCACATATTTATGCAAGTCTCAATATAAAGAGGTGTTCTCTCAACCCCACAGCAAGGTTGAGGGGTAGGATTGGTCCTAGAAAATTTGTCTTTATGACTGTCTGCTTTGAACGATCGACCCGTTGGGGGAGACGAATAGCTCCATAGATTGGTTTGATGGCTTTCAACTTTTCCACTTCAGCAATCAATTTTTTTCGCAAGACCAAAGCTTACGCCTACTTTCAGTGGTTTCTACGGTCCTCTTCTAAGGAAATTTAGCCTTTGGCACGCTGAAGTGCCTCAGCCATAAAGCATGACATTTTTTTGGTTAGAGATGAATAGAACTCCTTATCCACGTGGATTCCTTTTTTGGAATGCAGCGACAACCAACATTGCATCCCGAAGATTTCTATCCAGATTTTCATGAACCTTTAGACGCAACTCCTCAATGGTTCATTCTAGGCTTGAATAACAAGTAACAGATTATCTACATCTACCTAAATCTTTTGGCTTAACTAGAAATGTAGCTCAAAGAAGTGAGCAAGTTTGTCAAAAGATCTTATTGTTCTTGGTATGAGTCTTTAAAATTGGGTTAAAGCCGGTCTTTTAAGGCTAGTGGGGAGAAATTTGCACATAATGCCATCCAAGTCATGGGGAAAGATACAAGTCGGTGTCATGACAATCCGGTAGTGGTCGACATGCTCAAACAAGTAAGTACTTCTACCATACGTCTCTAGTCAAGGTATTTAGAAATGATAAGGAGTAGGAGTGTGAACGATCCGTTGAGAGAAAAGAGATTTGAACTCACCAATTCGTATCCCATTATTGTTTAATTGTGGGTCATTTCCTTCGCTCATTTGGTTATGTCGTTCCAATTGAAGGATTCACTCCATGAGAAGAGCGTCGTGATGATCAGTAGGTTTATATCTCGCATCCTCACGCATACTAGGATAATGCATGCTGGCAATTTTGTTTGTCTTTTGGTAACGCCGTTCATTTCCAGAATGGCCCGTGCTTTCTTCTTCTTCAAGCCTTTCCATTTGTCGCTTTCGCAGTGGCACAACATTGGTGTTGTCTATTGCATTCCCAACATTGAAGTGAAAATTGCATTATCGTGGCACGTGTTCAATTTGCTTAGCTAGATGGCTGACCATCCTGCTTAGATGGTTTAAATCGCCGTCAAGTATAATGCTAGGTCTAGCCTAGGCACACATGAATGCATGGCTAATGTTCTTTCCATTAGAATGTACCAATGGAGGGTGATCACCTAGAGTTACGTCGGTGTTTGAAGTTATTAATTGTCCATTATTGGTCATTTCGTTTAAATATGCTTTTCACAACCTGAACGGTTAATGAAAAAGAGAGAAGGAAATCAAAGGTAGTCTCACAAAGCTTTTAACTCGGGTCCTACCATGGGCGCCAAACTGTTTAGGCTGAAAATAGCCAAACTAGATTTGGAGACCCAAGTTAAATGAAAAGATTTTACTGAATTTGGAATCCACAATTTCATGGGTCAAGTCTGACCAAACCATGAGGTTCAAAGACGAAGTGCCTTGGGTCTCAGCCCAATTTCCTTCTTTGAGGAAAAAGAGAAACAGTGTCTCACTGTATATGTGAGAGTTTAGCATTGTTTCTTTCCGCTCTGCTCCCTTTCCAGGAGCAAGACCCTGATATATATAGAGGGTTCATTGCCAGCTACGTTGACCAATTTAGGAGCATTAAATGCATAGGTGGCTCACTAAATGCTAGCAGAACATGTGTTCAAGACGTACAAAGTCAATAAATGAGGTGGGTGGCGCACATGGTTGTAACGGGCCCATGCATGAGCCAAGCCTGTTACACGCATTTTTTGTGAGTGGGCTCATCGATGTGGCGTCCACTCGAGCACCAGTCTATTGAAAGGACATTCCTCTTTTTGGCCAAATGGAAAAAAATGGGCATTGTAGTGGACGACTAATATGTCCTTGAACTCTTAGGCTAAACTTGATGGGCCTTTGATTGTTTTATGTTGTTTTGCCTGTCTTTTGGCCCAATAAATTCTCGAGCCCAGAGATCAGGTCCTGAATCGAAATTTTACCTCTACAGTTAACCTGTAAGATTTTCCAATAGAATTTTCGTAGGCGGGACGACTCCGAGAATTGTGAAGAAATATTATGAATATTTTTTTAAAAGATTTCTTCCTAAAAATAATTACTTGAGAGATTTAAATATTATTATCGAAGAAATATTTAAAATAGATGTTAAAAGCAATAAAAAAAAATTATAATAAAAAATGTATACAAATATTACAAAAAAAAAAAATATGAGAACGTTTCTTTTCATAATTGTTCGCAAAAGTTAAAATTAATTTCATGTAGTAAATAAAAAAGAACTGGGGAACATATGTTGAAACTTTTTCACACTTTAATTTTTTGAGAACTATAAAATAAATTTGAAAATTTGTGCAAGCTACTAAGCTAGTAAAAACTAATGATAAGTAATAAAATCTTCATGAGCTGCGGAACATATGTGGAAACTTTTTCACACTTTAATTGTTTGAAAATAATAAAATAAATTTGAAAATTGGTGGAAACGGTAAACCATATTTTTCTTTCTTGCCATTTTGCTTCTGCGGCTCGGCAATGTACCTCTCATTTATTTGGGATTAATTTTGTCCCAAATGGTTCTCCTTTGACTTTTTTCCTTCAAGCTTTGAAGGCTTCTTTTAGTAAACAAGTGATGGCTCTTTTGCTTTCGGGTATTGCTTCTTGTTTTTCTTCCATTGGTATGCCCAGAATATGTGTATGTATGAGGGGCTTTTGGTTCCTTTGCATTAGGTTTTCTCTTCTATCGGACAAGCTATTAGAGAGGCTAATTAATTCCATTCAAACAGGTTGGATGCAAAATTCGGTTGATGAGCTTCTTATTTTACATAGGCTTCATGTTTATGCGGTTCCACAGAAGGCTTCGGAAAATTATTCAGGTTGATTGGGTTCTTCCAATTTCGGCGGGGTTAGCTAAGAGTGAATACTGACGTTGCGGTTGTGGATGGTAAGCGTAGGGGTGGTTGCGTATTTCGATTTTCTCGCGACTTTATAAAGGGTTGCTTTTTTGTTCCTTCGGTGCTTGCATGTTTTTGAGGCATAGTTGTATATAGCTATCAATGCGTTGGAGTTGGCAGAGTTACATCGTTGGGGTGCTATTTGGTTGGAAATGGATTCTATTTATGTCTTTCATATTATGAATCAAAGATCTTCTATGGTTCCCTGGACTTTAAAGTACACTAGATGGTGTAATTGTCTGAATTATATTAATTCTATTCGATTTCAGGTTACTCACATCTATAGGGAAAGAAATAAGATTGCTTCTATGCTTTCTAAAGAGACTATTTCGTTTTTGGAAGCGGCTTGGCTTTTTGATATTCCGCATTATTGTAAGGTAGCTCATTTGGATGATTTTTTAGGGAGTTGTTTTAGGTTCAAATTTTGAGTTTATGGTTTGGCTTGTATTTTTTCTCTGGTTTGCTTGGTTGATGTTTTTTCTCTAGAAGGGTTTTAATGAGGTCATCTTGGTGTTTATATTTTGATGTTTCGTTCTTTTCTTTTTTTCCTTTTTTTAATAAAAATATTTGTTTAATAGCGGTTGCTTTGAAGTGCCAACGGATGTTTTTATGATTAAATAACTAAATTAGTAAATATATATATATATATGGTAGTGAAGTATGATTTAAATATTGGGTTTAAAGTTATTTCATAATTTATATTTATGGTTTATTTTATTTTTTTGTTTTGTTTTGTTTTTTATAAAATTGATCAAACACTTTCTCTTTTCTTTTTTTTCTTTTTTCTTTTTTTTTTTTATAATCATATAAAGTGATAAAACACATAAACTATTTCAAGAAACAAGGTGATATATATTGAAGACCAATTTCATATCATACTAAACAAAGAACGAGCAACAAAATAGTACTGAATAGCAGCATTTAGTTCTTGAGCCAACATAGCCGTAATCCTAATGTTAGGATGTACTCGAAATGCATTGATGCAGCCTTTCACATAATTAATCCCTGATTCAAGTTCACTTCTAGCTTTTTCGATATCAACCGGGACGGTTTGAAGCGCTACGTAGGAATCCAAAAGATCATTCAGTGCACCATAGAGATCTTGACCGCAAGCAATGAGTGCCTGTTTTAGATCGCCTTCTCTCACGTTCCCGCTCTGCCGGTCTGCATGTGCATGGCCATCAACTGCCTTAGAATACATGCAGAAGACGACGGAATGTGTGAGGCTCAAAATATCGTCGCCGGTTCTATGTGGATCGTTGTCTACGCAGTTTGAGCAAACGGCCGGTTCCGGTGTTTCGCTGCATATTTGATCAGCCTCTTCATCGGCCATGGCTGATCCTAAAATAACCATGACTAGTATAGATAAGGAGAGAATTAGAGAAGGTACTCCATGATGTTTAGAGTTGGCCATGATTAATGTGTTTTGACCTAATTAGGTTTTGTATATACTTCGTATATAGAAATAGATGAACAAGTGTGAATGAAAAATTATCATCCAGGTTTTAATAAAAATCCTTGTATAAACCACATAATACATAAACACTTATTCAACACAGTCCAGATTTAGATAGAATTCTAATGCAATTATAACATGCAATTTTTCAACCGAAAGAGTCGGATAGCAATCTCCCAAAAAAAAAAAATTGGAATGTAATTAAACACATCTGGTTTTATCTTGATGTTAAAGCTATCAATATTTGTGGTCTAAATGGAAATAGAACTACAACATAAATATATAGCGAACCCAAATTTTGGCAAGAGATTTAATGAGAATCAAAATCAGTTTTATTTTTTGTTAGTAAATTGTTTAAAGGAGTTTAAGTTGTACATTTATAATTGTAGTATTTATTTGTCAATCCTTACTGTTTCTTTCACCGTTTTTAGATCGAATAATACAAATATTGATATATTTAATATTATATATCCGGTTTTCATATCACAACAAGAAAAGGGAGCAGCCGCTGCGAATTTTAGCTTCAAAAATGTTAATTTGTAGCTAAATAGTATTTTTTGTCACATGAACATCCTCTTGAAAATTATATATGATAAATATTTTCTGATAGTTATAGAGGGGAACATATATCATGTAATGCACATACAGAAAAAAAGTTATTTAAACAAACTTTATAATCTTTACCAAAAAAAAGAAAACAACGTAAAAGTTGAATTCAATTAATATTGGATCTCACACATTTTATATATATGTTGCTTTTTCCCTATCTAGATTTTCTATTTAAAACAATAAATAATTAATAAATAAAATTGAAAGATATTCAAATGATGTGTTTGGTTGAATGATCTGGATTGACACATAAGAACCACATAGAAGTCCCTCACAAGTTCCTTACCATATCAAATCCAATTATGCATTTTTTTATATGTGAGAAAATATTTTATATCACCATGGACGTATTTTTTCACTTAAAAAAAATAAAAAGTTTAAAAAAAATAAAAACCAACTTTATACTATAATAACCCACTGTATAAAAATGTCAAAATTTTCAATTTTGATCGTTTTTCTATCTAGATTGATCAAGTTGACTATATATTGGCTCAAAAGTTGATTTTTTTATATTTTCGAGTTTCATTTTTATTTTAATATTGTTGCATAGAGCTCGTCAACACAAATTTGTGAAATGGCAGTACGGCTAATTTCGAGTTATGGTTTGAAAGATTCGGGTTAAAAAGTGCTAGAGAAGTTTTGGTTACCTATTCAGACCCACTTATTCTCCTCCCCCCCGCGAGCCAAATCATGATTCGTCCATCTTTTCGACACCATTTATCTTACCATCGGCACATGACAACCCTTTCACCATAGAACCCATAACTAATCATCGTTCCTCCTGGAACAGTCAAAGTCACTGAAAATGCATGAAATTTGATCGACAGCCACATTTGAGCTTCAATCAAATTTTTTGATGTAGCTCATAGATTTTTTTGACGAGCTACATCCATGGGGGTACTCCTTTTCCACTAATTCAAACTCCCTATCGATTCACTTAAGTTCCTAGTAAACCCATTGTCCAATTTCTTGGAAAAATGGAGAAATTAAAAAAATCCCAATTTGGTATGGCTAATATGAGGGACTGGTTTTAGTAGTGTACCATATAATACCGTTGATAGATATTATTTGATATAGTTACTAATGCTTTAGCCATCCTTTATTGCAGTCACGTGACGAGGGAAGGTTGATGAGATTCAACCATGACACTTTTAGGAGGCTGAGAGCCGTGATGACTAGTTTCTCTTCCCTCTATAATGTGATGCCTTAGGACACTAAAAGTCACTTGACAGCATTGGTATATTATACGGTACACAGATTTTATACATAGTTTTGATATTTTGCTATGATCACTTGACATATGGTTTGGATCATGTGATCTATTTAATTATGATTATTAATTAGTCTTTTATTGAGATTTCATGGTTTTCAATGTTTAAATTATTACATTTCTAGAGAAATTCTAAAGCATTAATATTTTATGGGTTTTTCGCACTAACAATCCTTTATGTTAATTTTTTTGCAAACACGACCTTATGATTATTTCTTGACAATTTAGTCATTTAAGTATGTATAAATTTGCATTGTTAGACCTCTTCTTCTTTTTTTCCATCCAAGATATATTTGTTTAGGTCACGTGAGCATCACGTGCCAGCAGTATTCATTGTCATTTTGTAAATATTGGCCATTTTTGTGCTCAATTAGCTTAGAGCAAAACTAGATAGAGCTTTCCATTTTTTCTTCTTTCTTCGTCAAATATATTAGAATTAATCATCGATAAATCTTATTTAATATGTTGGCTTTCTAAGTTCTTTGTGCAAGCTTCTAAGTAGTGACGTTTTACTTCACTTGTTACTCATTTAATGGAAACGGTGTCAATTAGATATGATGGTTAGTTTTCTGCGTTGCATGTTATCTTCTTGATCTTTGCCATATGGCTTCACCCCTTGCATATGATGCTTTTGTCTCTATTGTATATAATATCTCTTTCTCTCATTTGTAATTCAGTCTATATTCTTTTCAAGATTTTTAGAGAGAGAATATTAGAGCATCTATGAGGCGATTAGGGTTTGTTCTTAGGGTTCTCATCATCTTTTTCATCTCTTCTGTAAACTGAGTATTTGTTGATGAGAAACTGAGTATTTTTTTCTTCTATGTCTCTAGTATGAGACCTGAGATGAATACTATGTGTTCTTGAGAGTTTTAGAGACTTAGAACCTTATGTTTAGGCTAGTATTCTCTTCTTATTACATTTATATTGTATAAGCTCTTTTACTTGGACTAGTTCTTGGTCATTATGTCGACCAAGATTGAAGTGGAATTTTCTGATGGTATAGGAGATTTTCTCCTTGTGAGGAAAAAAATAATGCATGTTGTGCTTTGAAAGCTTTGAAAGGTAGATGAGATAAAAACAACTTTTCAAATGTGAATAGAGTTACGAACTCTTTATCTGGTAAAATCTCTCCCTTGATCCTATTCATTTACTTGAACAATTCTTTAGATTTAAAATGGATAATGGTAAATATTTTGATGCTAATATTGATGTATTTAATTGTCTAATGCTTGGTCTTGCAAACTGCAACGCAATGTTCTCTTATGAGCATAATGTTGTTATCTTATTGAATTCGTTGCCTGATATTTATAAAGATGTTATAAATACTTAAATATGGAATTGATGAATGATCTTTAAATATTGTTCTCAGTTATCTTAGGTCCATAGACTTCAAATTAAAAAATGGAAACTAAAATTGAAAGTTGAAAAATCAGGAGAAGAGTTTTCAACAGGAATTTTGGTAAAGGCACAAATAGGATTAGATATTGGAGTAATTCTAGACCTAAGTCAAAAATGGGAAACATAAAATGTTATTAATGTAAAAAACAAAGGCATTATATCAAAAATTGTTTGAAAACAAAAAAAGATAAAGGTCAAGGTAGTAATCAAGACAATGGTGAACAACATGTTGTTTCAACTAACTATTAAGTCACAACATCAATCTTAGTGGTTTCAAATAATTATGAATGTGTATTTGATTCCTTTTTTTCTATTCATATGTGTTCTGATATTCATATGTTTCATCTTATGTTAAATTGAATGCTAATAAAGTTTTGCTTGGTAATAATATGTCTTGTGATATTAATAGTACTAATAATGTTTAGTTGCAAATGCTTGATGGAACTACTAAAGCACTTACTAATGTCAGGAGTGTACTTGGATTAAAAAAAAAAATCATTTATATTGACAAGCTGGACGAATATAGTTTATCTTGTAAGACAGAAAGTAGCATTAATTAAATGAAGTTTATGTTAGCTACTATGTTCATACTATTATTTTGTAAGACTTTTATTAATTCAATGAATGTTTATGTTGGCTACTATGTTCATACAATTGCTTTATGGCATGAAAGGTTAGGACACATGATTAAGAAAGGCTTATACTATCTTGATAAATTAAATGTTTTTAGTAAAGATATAACCAGCAAACTTGATTTTTGTGAAATTTATGTTTTAGGTAAACAACATAGACTGAGTTTTAATTCAAGTCTTAATGAAACTAAATTTTTGTTAGATTATGTTCATGTTAATATGCGGGGTCCATCTAAGGTCCAAATCAAACTAGAAAAAGATAAAGAAAAAAAAATTCAATTGTTGATGATTGTTCTAGAAAAGTTTGAATTTATTTGTTAAGATCTAAATATGAAGCTTTCTATAATTTAATTAATAGAAAAGTCTACTTGAGAGAACTGATAATTGACTTGAGTTTTGTAATAATGAATTTGATTTGTTCTGTAAATCCTCAAGTATACTTAGACATAGAACTATTAAGCACGCACCACAACAAAACTGAATAACTGAAAAGATGAATAGAACCTCGCTAGATAAGGTTAGATGTATGTTGGTCTCATCTAGTTTTTCTAATTTATTTTGGGCAAAAGCAACTATAACAGCAACCTATCTTGTGAATTTGGCTCCTTCAACATCTTTAGGTTTTAAAACCCCTGGTATGGAAAAATACCACATTATAGTAGGCTTAGAATTTTGAGTTGTTTATGCACACTAGTCAGAGGAGAAATTAGAACCAAGGAGTGTCAAATGTTTGTTCCTAGGCTATCCTCAGGGGGTTAAAGGTTATAAGTTATGGATAAAATAAGGTAAAGGGTTTAGAGTTGTAATTAGCAGAGATGTTATCTTTAATGAGAGTCATATGCCCTGTAAATAAAACAAATCAAATGAATTTTGAGGAAAGTTCAGAAATTATGGAGTTTGAGTTTTTTTTTATTAAGGTGGAGAGTAATAGATAGTCTTCCTAGAGTGTTGATCAAGATACTTCTAAACCTACTGAGGTTGAACACCCTAAGAATCAGTCATATACAAAATTTGATGATGAACAAGATGTTATTAGATCTCCCAATTCCAATTCTAAGAATTTTGCTGATCCCAATTATTTAATTACTATACATAGGGTTAAAAGACAAATTAAACCTAGTAGGGGGTTTGCTTTTATTAATTATTAAGCTTATGCTCTTGCTACCTATCAAGATTTACCTGAGAATGAACCAAAATCTTATTTAGAAGCCACTAAGTCCACAAAGTTTATCTATTGGAAGTAGGCTATGGTTGAGAAGATGAAATCTATTCATGGTAATAAAACTTGGGAGCTAGTGACACCTTCTATAGATCAAAGAGTTTCTGAGTGTAAGTTGGTCTTTAAGGTTAAAGAGGGTAAGTCTAGTATTGAGACTGTAAAGTACAAAGCTAGGTTAGTCACTAAAGTCTTTACTCAAGTTGAATGGGTAGATTATAATGAGATATTCTCTCCTTTAGTTAAGTACGCCACCATTAGAACTGTTTTGTCTTTAGTTACTCAATTTAAATGGGAATTAGAATAGCTGGATGTTAAAACTGCTTTCTTTTATGGAGAAAGGGTAAAGAACTAGTATGTTTGTTTAAAAAGACTTTGTATAGTTTTAAAACAATCTCCTAGACAATTGTATAAATTGTTTGATTCTTTTATGGTTAATTTTGGTTTTGTCAAAAGTCAGTATGGTTCATGTTTGTACTTTAAGGATCTTGTGAGTGATAAAATTGTTTATTTCCTTTTGTATGTTGGTTGCTAAACCTAATTCCACTATTATAAAGAATGTAAAAGAATTACTTAAGTTTGAATTTGATATCAAAGATTTGGGAGTTGCAAAGAAAATCGTTATTTCAAGTAATAGAGTGGAATCACTATTTCACTGGATAGAGCTAAATCTGAAATGATACTTTATCAAAGTTCTAATTTTACGAATATAATCTCTAAATTTTCAATGAAAAATGCTAAAGCTACAAATGTTCCTTTAGGTGGACATGTTAAACTTTCCAGTGATCAATGTCCTATTACAAAAGTAGATTAAGAAGATATGTTATTTGTTTTTTTTCTTCTAATGTTGTGGGTTATATTCAATGATCTGTACTAGAACTGATCTTTCTTATTATGTTAGTGTCTTGACTAAATATATGGCTCATCCTTGTAGAATGCACTGGGAAGTCATGAAGTGGCTTCTTAGGTATCTTAAACATACATATTCTGAATGGTTAGCTTTCAAAAAGAGTAAAGAAAATGTTGAGTTATTAGAGATTTAATAACTAAAAGTGCATTTAGACTTTATAAAATTCCTACTGAGTATAATCCTTTGATATGGGAAAAAGTTACTTCCTATGGGCAAGTTTAATACTTGCAAAGGTTTGCTTCAAATTGGAGCAATCTAGTTTTGTTTTTTAATATGTTAATTTGTGTTATGCTATATATTTGTTCTTTGACTTATTTAGGATTAGATTAATCCTCAAAAAATCCTATTTTATATGTTGGCTTTCTATGTTCTTTCTGTAGGCTTCACAATAGTGATGTTTTACTTCACTTCTTACTCATTTAATGAAACAGTGTTGTTCAGTTGTGATGGCTGGTCTTCTGTCACTACTACAAAAATAATCTATCAACGACGGCCTTATTTTTATATAGACGTTGGTTAACAAAAAAAACCGACGTTGATACACTAATACGACGATTATTAACTTCGGCTATAATAAAGACGACGGACCGTCATATAAAAAAAAATCAATGATGGTTATAAACAAAACCGTCGTCTATAGTTTAATCAATGGTGACGGTTTCCGTCTATAAATCCCTAAGACACGTGGCATCCACGTTGCTGCCACGTGTCTCTTTGTAGAGAATAGACTACGGTTCCTTTATGAACCATTGTCGTTGATTAAATTAGGGTAAAAAAAACCAAAAAAACGACGGGCCTGGCTCTGGACCCGTCGTCTTTATCAAAACGGTGGTGTTTTGTAGCCGTGTTATTTTGGTAAAGATGACGAGCCTAGCTTTTGTCTGTCGTTTTTAACTCAGTGTTTTATTCTTTACACGCCTCTTCCTCTCTTATTTTTCCTCACTTCTTTAGAAACCCTAAAGCACCCGCCCTCATTTCTTTAGAAACCCTAAAGCACCCGCCGCTGTTTGCTCATCTTCTCCATTGTGGTCGCCGTTTGCTCATCTTTTCTACTGTGGTCGCCGTTCCTCATCTTCTCCACTGTGGTCATCGTTCCTCATCTTCTCCACTGTAGTCGTCGTTCATCATCTTCTCCATTGTGGTCGGATTACTTCTTCATTTCACATCATATTTGTGATTTTTAACCCAAAAACTTTAAGGTTAGTGCTCGGCAATCTATTTAAATTGTCTTTAACAAATTGTGAATGCATTATTCCATGAAAATGTTTGAATCCATGCATTAAAAAGTTTAAATATTGAATATAATGCATTATTTTGTTTGAATATTGAATGTATTTGTTAAGTTGGTTGTTGATTTGTAGATTGTGTATATTATCGAAAATTATATAAATTATCCGGTGATATATATGAAACCCGATAATATGTATTAAACTTGATGATATGTATGAACTACCCGTGCATATATTGTGTGAAAAATTGTATATGAGAGTTTTTGTTTAATTAGTAATTTTGTATAAGAGTTTTGTAATTAGAATATATTTAATATTTAATATAATTTTGTATAAATTTATTTAAAAGCCGCTGAAAAAAAAAATGAAAAAAAACATTTCTATATAGAAACCGTTGTCTATACTTAACATAGACGACGGTTTAAAATTGGAACCGTCGTCTATATATTTGTCCTGTGGCGTCCAAATGGCTTCAGCATGGTTTTAGAAGTCAGTTTTTAACCATCGTCTATGTTTTATTTTATGAGTATCGACGACGCCTTATTAGACGATGGTTTGCTATCCATCGTATATACACTTACGACGTCGGTGAAATTTTTCACCGACGTCTGAGACCCTATTTTCTAGTAGTGCTTTTATCTAGGCTTGTATCATCTTCTTAATAAATTTATATTGCATAATATCATTAGCAGGAACTCGAAAGGCGTAGGCTTTTACCGAACTTTATTAATTGTGTGTAAATTCTTCTCTGGGACGATCCATCGTGGATTTAGTTAAATCTATTTACATTCTCTCTCTCTCTTTCTCTGTGCATGTCTCTTCTTGATTTTCATCCACCAGTTTATTATTTCTAGGTTGTACTCATCAAATCATCATATTGATTCATTAAATAAAAAAGTAAGAAAAAAATTGCAACAGAGAATACTGAGAACAAAAACAAGGCAAAGGTGCATGGATAGATCGAATCGAAAAAGAATCAAAGAAACCCAGAAAAGAAATCCCATATACACCAACATTGATACAAGGAGAGAGCATGCATAGGGTCGAAAGCAATGAAGTCTTTGACATCGGAAGAGGATAAGGAGGAAAACTGTTTATCATGGTTGGTGAACCTGGAATAGTTTTTATAAATATATATATATATATATATATATATATTTCCACTGAACTCCTTGTAGTCTTCCCAGTACCTTCTTAGGAAAGATTGTGATGAAGAATCATCCCCCATTTTCTTCTTCTTCCTGAATCTCAATCAATACCCACTTTACCTTTTTAACTGTTTTTTCTCTTTCTTATTTTATTTTTTCTTTTCCACATTATACTCGTGAATCATTATGATGATTTGATGAGGATGACTTTGAAATAATAAATTGTTGTAAGAGAAACGAGGAAAGACATAGATAGAGATTGTGTTTTGATAATTTATTTGACAAAGAGAGTGTGTTGAATTTGGAAAGCTCCACATACATATTTTCTATTTTACTTGCAAGGTTAGTTATTAATGTTTGGGTTAGTCAACCCTCCAAGGATTGTCCTGCTAAATTTTCTGTAGAATTCACAGGGGTACATTTCTCAGGCGGACCATTTCAGGAATCCTAGAACGATTCCGGGACAAGTCCTATCAAATACACTTTATTAAATAATTAAGATTTATAATTGAATTTAAATGAAAGCAAGGGATGGAAATCTTCCATCTTTATTTTTATTTCTTAAATTCTATTGAACTGTGATAGAATATCATGTCATTATGAAAAGCAGTTATTTTTATCACTTACATTATTTTATTTTATTTTTTATTTATATTTTTAAATGAAGTGGAATCATAACAATAGTCAAGAAGTATGAAGACAAAAAAAGAGCATAAAAGATCGGATCCAAAGGCAGATTTGTCCATTATTAAAAAATTTAAAGTTAAAATATAATGTCTTTTTTTAGAGCAAATATGGCTTCCCATTCAATTATGAATTTTATATTTATACATGTGTAATTGACATGTGCCATGTGATATTGTTGATTAATATGGTATTTTTTTTTATATTGAGATGAGGGTATTGAACTCGTGCTATTGTCTAAGAAAATAGGGGTTTTTATCATTAAACCGTACCTGCAGGGACCTAATTAATATAGCAGTGATTACTTATTCTGTAATTAATTAGTGAAATGCAATAATATCTCTCACCAATGGATTACATTCACACATACTAAAAATGTTCTAAAATGTATTAATTGATATTTCTATCATAGTGCTAATAATTTTTTTAAAAAGGAAAAAACATATTAGTTATGCTCTGATAGGAATCCCAAATTATAACCGAAAATATTGCAAATGTTACAAGTATCATCTAGTATTTAGTTATTAAAAGCTAAAACCCTATATGGTGAAAGTACAATATTTAAAAGTTTTTTTTTTTTTCACATGTCTATATATATATTTCATTATAATTTAGAAGATATCTCATCAATAATTCTCATGTGAAAATATCGTCAATTTTTAAGTTAAAAGAAAAATAAGCTTGATTATTTAGAACTATTAAATTATATGTCATTAAATACATGTACAATTATTTATATAATTAAGCTCATTTATCTTCAACTTAAAAAATTAATAATATTCTCACTTGAGCATCATTATATATATAGAATAATGATCTAGTAAGCTACGTGGCCCACAATATAGTACCAGAATATAATATGATATTAAAGTTTTAATTTAAACAAATGAGTTTTGCTATTTGGACATCTGTGTATTGTATTTTATGTGATAAATTTTAATTGAAAATATTTAATTTTATTTTATTTTTTAATATTAAAACTCTAGTAAAAAAAATTTAACTATTTAATAGTAGCTATTTAAAATATCATATAACATATATGTTTCACTAATAATCTATCACTAAGCAGTGACAAATAGCTTTTTTTTTTAAAAAAAAATAGAATAAAAAAAAGTTAAAAAGTAAAGTTTCACACGTGAACAAATTTAAACCCTTGTGCCATATCATCTCTCTCTCTTTCATTTGGAAATTCCAAATGAGCTTGAAAATATTCACTAATAATTATTATTAGTGACTGCACTATAAAAGCTGAATAAAAAAATTAATATATATATATACACACACACACGGAAATGATATAAATCAACTTGGTGCCTATAATGTGGATTTTTTTTTTCTTTTATTCCTACTTTTTTTAAGCTTTGAAGCGAATCAAAGTGGTGAATTGAAAACATTAGTTTTAGATACCAAATAATTTGGCATTGAAATGCTCATTTTATTTTATTGTCTTTAATTTTAAACAATTTATCTAAATTATATATGTTAACAATTTGTCTTGTTATTGTTGGCCATTGTGCCCACATCATTATATATATATTTATTTATTTATATATATTATCCAAATCACATACTTTGGGGTGCCAAATATAAGAACTCGCGAATATGGAAAAATACTGAAGTAACAGCCAAAATTAACTAAAAATGAATGAAAGCTTCAAACACAAGAATGAGAGAGCCATTATTCAAATTGGAGAATTGATATTGAAAATGGTAAATGTAACCTTCAAACGAAAATGGTAAAATTTTATAGATGATGTAGTATAATAAATCATTTATAAATAGATATTTAATAAATTTTAGTAAAAACCACATGCTTTATCTACCGTCATACAACAATATAAATAATTAAATTTATATAATACATTATTAATGAAAATTATAAAGATTAACTTAGTGCCACGTTGAGTTTTTTTTTTTTTTTTTTTTTTTTTTTTTTNNTTTTTTTTTTTTTTTTCTTCTTTGGGTTTCAAAACAGGCCAAATTAGAAAATAATTGGCCAGCAAGATGATGACATAAGCTAATTCAACCAGTTTCCAAGCCCCCCACAAATTTGGGCTTTGCTAGAAGAAAAAACCAAAAATGTGACCGTTAGATGTATATAGGATTCAAAAAGTCAAAAAAAGTGGGAGGCCCATCTCAGAATTCAAACATTATGGCGAACAAGGAAAAGAAGAAAACCAAAAATGAAAAAGAGAAAGGATTCTTTGTAACCCATGTCATCTCCCAAGTTTAAGTGAAAATAAAAAATAAAAAATTCCCACATACTCAAAATTTAAAATTTTGCCCATTTCATGTGGGTCTTATTAAATAATTTTATCTATTACACAATACTGTATATTTCTCTCTTCTCTTTACTTTTTGAAATGATTAAAAAAAAAAATTAGTTACTGATAACTTACAAATTCTAAAGATGAGGATCTACATGAATATCATAGTCAGTACTCAATTTTACAAGCAATGATCATTTATAACATAGTATAAACAATATGGAATTTGTATTTCTGTCACTAAAATCACATCTGTTATTTTTGTCCTCTCTATCTGAAAACTTGAAGTCCTGACACGTAATGGAAAGTAAATGCAGCAAAATAAAATCAGTGTACACATAGAAAGAGGATGACTGAAGTGGAGTCTCATTTTTTTATTGTTCTATTTAGGTCAATGCAAAGTGCATACCACCACTCGTATGTTTTGATGAACACTCACTGTAGAAAATCTTTTTTCATACCAAATAGTTTAATGAGACAGAGGGAAATAAAAGAAGAAACTATCATATATTTTATTCATTGATTATAGTATCCTAATCTCTTCTTATATAGATAAAGATTAAAATTTACTAATACATCTGATGTGATAGATAGCTAGTAGTATAAACCTCTCCATAATACATATTCTTATTCATTTCAGTAATGTTCATATATATCTCCAAATTTATAATATTTAGTATAATCTAGGTGATTGTTAATCCATCCCCTTAGATTTTCTTTTTTCTCTTTTTCTTTTTTAAGTTATTCATGGATAATTAATCAGTACAAGAACGTCCAATAGAATGCCAAAATACCATAGTACACTTTTTTTTTTTGGGTCGAAATACCATAGTACACATTGCTGATTGGTTTGGGTAGTGTAGGTATTCTAAGGTTGAAGACAAAGATAACATGGAAAATTTCACTAGTAGAGCCCACATAAGATGAGCAAAATTTTAATTTTCTGGGAGGAATTTTATCTTCATTTGGACCTATCTGGAGCATCCGTGCCAAAAATAAAAATAAAAGAATATACACAAAGACAAAATAGCCATTCAATGATCATAAGCCTGATGAGCTATGGGAAGGCAAAGAAAAATTGGTGCAAGAAGCCAAAGAAACGGTCCACCACCAATAAAGAGCTTCTTCAATTGTCAGCCAGAATCTGATCCAATAATGCTTAGCCATGATAAATTTGAATCATGAACCTTTTGAATCAATTTCTATTGAAAAAAGAGAAAAGAAAAAAGAAGGGAAAATAACATCCTGAATGCTATTCTTTAACCATGTTACAAAAGTCAAACATTGATAAAAAAAAAATGTTGGATTTTTGTTTGGTTTGGATTTTAAGTACACCTTTTCTTTTATTTTTGTAAATTGGCCATTATGAGTTACTTGCTAGGTCATAGCATACTCCAAAGTAAAATCAAACATAAAACTTTTGCTTGACAAACAGTGACTTTACCATCGAACAATAAATATTATATTCCCTACCCTAAGCGTGTGACATTATACTTTTTTGCATATAAAATTGCACACGATGATTGTTTACTGCAGCTAAAGTGACAAAGCAGACAGTTTTCCGATGTTTGTGTGTGCCTTAATGTAGGCACTGATCATGCACTCAAGGTTAGAATGGGGGCTTTTACCAAAAAAAAAAAAGGTTAGAATGGGGGCAGAATGATAGTTATATACTTTTGAGAGACAAGCAATATGGTCACTAAGGGGGCCAAAAAAAAGGCATAGTTGATTTTGACCAGAAACTGAAAGCAATAAGGAGAGGAGCTGAAAGCAAAACAATGGAGGATGAAAAGCATCATTCTTTCTGCAACAAAAAAGAGGAAGCCAAAACAGAATAAAGAGTAAAAAGGAAACTACCATTCATTTTGACTCAGTATGCTTTCATTTCTAATAGAAAAAAAATAAATTAAAACCCCCCAAACAGAAAAAGAAAAGTGAAATCAAGACTCTTAACCACCATCCACGAACAGTAATCAAGCAAAAATTCAGAAAAAGAAAAATACAATCATGTATGGAAAAAAGACATCCACTGGACCCAAGACAATCTGTACATGAGCCTCTCACTTTATCTCATAATGCTCCCTCTTCTTTGTCTCTCTCTCTCTCTCTCTCACCCAAAATACCCAATTAATGGGGTTGGGACTTCGGACACCGTCATTTTGGAAAAACCATATGCTTGAAAAGGCAGAAGAGCTGAAACAACAACCAATGCTTTCATGATCCAATGGGTTATCTCCAATACAGATCTCTTAAATTGAGATTTTTTTCGAAGAAAAATAGAACTTTGAAATGTATATGTATTGATCAGTTACTGAAATCTTTTACTCTGGCAGATGAGAAGGCAACCACTCATCCAAATAATGTGTTTTGTCAGTCTTATCCATGAGTTGTTTCAGATATTTGGCTCTCTGGATCCTCTACCTTGTTTTCTGTTTCAGCTGAATCAGAAATGTCCTTCATGGAGTCGATTTCCATGCTGGTTGTTCGGCTTCTTCTGTTTCTTCGATCCTGAATAACATTATACAATTTAGCTGTATAAGCATCCTAATACCAACTACATTGTGGCTAGCAAGGTTACAAATATGGGATTAAACCCTACCTCGCCACAATAAATTTCAGCATGTTGAATACATCATAAAAGTAAAGCTTTCAATGCAAACTAAAAAGCTTAAGAGCAGAAAGCAAGCTTTCAGTCTAAAACTCATTATTAATTTAAATGAGTACAGACATTTCTAATACAAGTTTACAATTGCTTTTCTAAAGATTGACAAGTTGCCTAAGTGGTTTGTCCGGCCAAACTAGTCTTTCTTTTAACAAAATGAAACATGTGCAAAAACACTAGATGTACCCTGCAGTTAATAGCAAATTCAAAAAAAGTTTAATCCATTCCAGGACTAGAATGCACATAAAAATGTGTGCAATTATATAATACCTATATGTCTGAGAGAACAAGTTGTTTTAATAAATACAAGTATCAAAAGAAAAACAGCTTTTAAAGATTAAGTTGCTATATCACATGTAAGATGGAAGAAGATAGCTAAGTAACACTAGGAAAAGAGAAAGATTGGAACCTCGCGAAATGGGTATTCGTCAGCTTCTAGCATTCGTACAACCTGAGTCATTCTTGGTCTCTTATCTGCATCAGCATCAACACACCTAAGTGCAACCAGAAGGGCACGCTTTAAAGCACGTGTACTGGGTTTAACTTCAAGGTTTGGGTCCACAACCTCCTCAGCTCTTCTTGTACCTACCATAACCTTTAGCCACTCAACAAGATTAACCTGCCATGAAAATAAAATACAAAAACCAGTCATTATTGCAAAAATACTATAACAAACTCCCAATAAACAGCAAAGACCCACATGGGGTGGGGTAGGGGGCACAAAGAGGAGCGAGAAAGAGAGTATGTTAAAAACAAAAGAGCGTAGATCATGCATTCGCTACCTCATTAGCAGGGCGCCCATAATCCACGGGGTCCCTTCCAGTAACTGCTTCAAGCAGGAGGACACCAAAGCTGTAAATGTCACTTTTCTCATTTAACAAGCCAGTATTAGCATATTCCGGTGCCACATAACTGAAATTCAGAAAACAGAACAATATAAGCTCCCATCAGAAAATACTAATATGAATAGGTAAAAATAAAAACTCTTAAGGGAATGGAGACCATACATACCCAAATGTTCCCATTACTCTAGTTGTGATGTGACTCTCTCCTGAATCCAAGAGTTTGGCCAACCCAAAATCTGAAACCTTGGCATTAAACTCATCATCAATCAAAATGTTGCTTGATTTTATGTCTCTGTGAACAACCTTGGGTTCTATGGCTTCGTGCAAATAAGCAAGCCTGCAATTCATAAGTGAAATATTTTTTCTTGTAAGTCGAAGTTTGTGAACAAATCAGCTTTTAATTACGGCCTGAAACAATTAAAGTCTTAAGTGGAATTGGAAGGGTGAAAAACATTCCAGCAGTTAGATAATGTTCTATGACACACTGAATTATTTATATCCTAAAATACAAATCATTCAACAAAAAAGTCAATAATTTAATCCAAAATAACTCTTTAGAATAAGTTAAGGGGCAAAAATTTGAAACAATTCCATTCAAGAGATTTGGTATATGAACAATTTGGCTCCCAACAAAACGAAAAATCGTCTATCCTATGAAGCTGTGATGAGTTGATCAGTGAACTTACGCCTTTGCAGTACCCAGTATCACCTTCATGCGAGCCTCCCAAGTAAGGGTACCATGATGGCGCATAGCCCCATGTAGCCACTGTTCTAGGTTTCCATTGTTCACATATTCATACACCAGCATCCTATGCAAAATATAGTAAGCAAAATCATTTCCTTGTGAAGGCTATTACAGACAAAAAGATTTAGAAAAATTATAGAAAAGCTTTAAGAGCGTGGTTTTGTAATATATTAGCATTCAATGTTAAAGTAATCAAGAAAAAATAGATATCCAATCTCAAAAGGAAATGAATCTCACCTATGAACCCCTTCTATGCAATAACCGAGGAGACGCACAAGATTTTTATGCCGAACATGACCTATGGCCTCCACTTCAACTCTAAATTCTTTCTCTGCCTGTCCCCTACATTCAAAATAAACTAAATAGTTATAAAACAAATTTCATCAAGACAACTCACGAGTAAAAGCTGGTGTTTCGAAGTTTATGTTCTTACAGATTATTAAGAAGTTTTTTCACTGCAACATCAGTTCCATTTATCAGTCTGCCTTTGTAGACAACCCCATATCCACCCTCACCAAGCACGTTCTCTGCAGAGAAACGATTTGTAGCAAATTCCAGATCCCTAAGAGTAAACCAGTGGCCCCATCCAAGATGCGAAACCTCTGGCAAACCAACTAAAGGAGAGGCTGTCAAAAGCCCTCCATGTGTCAATGACGACTGTTTCCGGACAGTCCCAGAGCTCCCTTCTTCCCATGATTGCGAACTACATGCTCTCTCATGATGATAAATTGAGCTGCACTGACTGGCATTATCATGATCACTTGATTTGCTTGTGCCCAAATGAACTAACATCTTCTCCGAATTCTTATCGTTCGATTTATCATTTACTGTCAGAAATAAACCCTCAGTGTGGTCATGGATACTCTGAGCTCCAACCCTGTCAACCTTGATATCTTTTGAGACATTTGGGATTTGGGTAATAGGGAACTTATCTAGAGATCTCCTAGATTTCCTCCGGAATGTGACCCATATAGATAGGAAACAAAGGATCAAAACAATAAATGCACCAACACATAGACAGATTAAAACCCATAATTTTAAACCCAAAATTGAGGTCTTCTTTGATAATTCTGCATTCAAAGAACTACCCGATGACATTTTCTATTCCCTAGATACCGCAAACTCAACCTGTACTCAGAGCGTTATCTTCGAGTCTCAAAAATCTTAAGAAATTCCCCACCTGGATGCCAGAAAAACGTTTTCTTTGCATATTAAAACAAGAGAAAAGTTGTCTGATTTTTCTAACTATCAGATGAAATTTTCTAGTAAATTACCATAAAAATAAAGCCCATATAAGCATTACAAGGCAACAAATTCGCTAACCTCATCCTTGTTTAACGCCTAAATCCCAGAGTAACAAGAATCTTAAAGAAAACAATATGAAGAAATTATTATATTCTTGGCTTGCTAACACTAATACTAATCAAAAGAACCAAAACATGTAAACCAAAAAGGAATATAGGAAGGAGGGAGAGACTAGATAGAGAAAGAATCAAATGCGTTGAGGAAGCTTGGGAAAAACTGGCATTGCAAGTTTCGCGAAAATCTAGTGCTAAAAACTCAAGTAACTTTAATTTTTTTTTTTTCTGATTTTGACAAATTAAGAAAAACAAATTAGCATATGTCATCAAAAAAGAAGAAACAAAGCGCCATAAATTCGACATTCCATGTAAAACCAAAGCGAATATCCATAAATTACCAACACACAAATCAAAAAAAAAAATCCCATATAAAAAAAAATATAGGAAAGAAGAAAAATCTTATAGAGTATCACTTACGATCCAAGCAAGAGACCCAAAAAGAGAAAGATGTGAGTCATATAAAAAAGTAATTCAAAGAAGAAAGTAGTCACCTTTGTATTGATCTAAACTAACCCCCTTGATCTTCTTCCTTGAGAACCCAGAGAAGCAAAGGAAGGGCTTCTTTTTGAATCAGTAGAGACTCAACAAGCATAGATAGGCCAATGTAGACCTGAAATAACAGTAACCCACCAAAACCCAGATGCCCAAAAAGGCAGACTTGCAGAGGAGTAATTTACAAGTAGGGGTTTGTGGCCTCTAGTGGGCCAAAAAGAATTCAGAATGATAAAAAATAATAATAAAAATAGAGGTAAAGCCAGACAAAAATCTAATCTTTGAAACGAAAATGTAGAGAGAGAGAGAAAGAGAGAGAGAGATTTAATATGCAAATATGGAATGGATTTTAGGGAACAAAAAAGAAAAGGTGGGTAAAATGGTTGGTAGGTATTTTATCTGTGTGAACGAGAGAGGGACCTCAGCAAGCTGGAAAGGAAGCTTGGTTTGCAATGGAGGAAACCACAGAGAGAGAGAGAAACAGTAAAGGAAAAGCAAAAATAAAGTGAACAGGTTTGGGGCATTTATAGCTGGGTAACAAAATATATATATATATATATTACCAAAAAAACAAAATATATATATTTATATAATATAAAATTATATATATTGATTAAGCACAAAAGTAAAGAAGTAGAACCATCAAGAAAAAGAGGAGAAAGTGAAAGGGAAAAAAATAAAAATAAAAAGCGAAAGAGAAGAGAAAGAGAGTCAACCAGGAGGGAACTCCAAATCTAAAGCTTGGGCTGTGGTCTACTTACCAAACTGTCCTCATTCTTCTAAGAAATTAATAGTCTATGAAAAATCTCAACTTTCATTTTCAGATATATAAGAGAGAATCATACTCTGTCACAGCATATTTATGCAATTTGACAGACAAAATGCAGTTGTGGAGCTCAATCATTTTTTGAAGCTCTTCTAATTCAATTTTTTTTTTCTTTTTCTTTTCTTTTTTATGGTATTCACAGCCTTTATTTTATATGTTTGCCACTTGCAAGATGGAAACTTTTGGTTTTCTCATTAATTTTTTAGGCCCAAACAAAAGAAATTGCATTTTCTTTGGCAACTCTTCTATTTCTATTACCTTTTTGGGAAGCAATATTTTTTCTGTTCTTTTTGCTGCGAATTTATTGGTGGTTGGATTAGTGGATAAATTTCTTTTTTTTTTATTTGATAAAGAAAATAATAAATTTTAANTAATAAAGGGGATAAAAAAATAAAAATTTAAAAATAACCAAATAATATGTCATAGATATATTAGATTCATTTTATTACTTATCCTTTTTTCTTTTTTCCTCAAATAACTTATCCATGTATTTAGGAATATTAATTTATCAAAATTTGATGACAACAACAATACGAACAAAAATAATAAATAAAAATGGTGGGGAGAGATAATTAATGCAACATATTGTATTTAATATATTATAGAGTTTATTTCAATTGTAACTTGTGATGTTTAGCATAAATCAAATTTAGCTTTTTTCAATTTTTAAAAATACATCTACAAGTATAAGTAATTACTATTATATTTTTATTTTGAATTTTATATTTGATAAAAATATAATAATAATTATATATATTAATAAGATTGTAGCTGTATTATTAAAAATTTAAATAATTTAATTTAATTTAAATCAATATATTTGAAATTAATTATTGAGAAATATTGAACTTTTTGAAAAATGACTGATATAAAGTACATATGGTAAGAAATTGATTCTATGATTTATAAATTTTTAATTAATTTTTGAATTTTATAATTTGTCACTGTGCTCAAATGGTAAATACTAATAAAATATATTTAATTATATATTAATTTATGTTAAAAATTGAATTAGAAAAAATTAATTTTTGAGATAGCCAATTAAGTTTTTAAATAAAATATAAATTTTACTAGTGATCGTCAATATGACAAATATAATTTTTTTTAATGTTTAAATTCAATTTCAATAGTAGGTATATCAAAATTAGATATTCAATTTCAATAGTCCAAAAAAATACTTGAAAATTTTAATATTCAATTTTAGGTTCCTGGATTAATATATCCATACCAAAATTTTGTTTATTTTTGCTGTTGAAAAAAAAAAAAACAATGAAAGCCATCTCTCACTCCAAATAACACAGTACTAATGAAAGCCGTCTCTCAATCCAAATAACACAGTACATTTTATCCAAATGATGGTGTGGCTCGCCTCACAGTACATTTTATCCAAATACTGGTGTGGCACATGCCTTTACTCATTAAGATATAAGACAAAACACTATTCTAAAAATGAATTTTGAAATTAAAATATATAATAAACATAATAAAGAAAAATTAAAAATTGAAAATATATTTAATGTCCATTAACATTTATCCCAACAGCGCAATTAGTGCCCCATATATATTTTTTTGTCTCTTAGTATTTGCAAAGCATTTTGTTTGTTTTTATCTACATAATTTGACTTATGAATTTAGCAATTTTATTCCTTTATTTATTATTATTAATTTTTTTTCTTTTGCCAAACAGTTTCTGGAGTTTCAATTAATTCTCACTGACCTTCCCGAGTATATGTTTAATTGTAGCTTTGAGCCTTTCACAGAGCTAGCTGTTATACTTTACGTTATCTATTAATATTTTATTGATTTAATAAATTGGGTTTTGACCAAAACTTACAAATTTTTCAAATTATTGTGTTATTGCAACGGTTCTGAAGGGTAGATTTGTCAATACAATTTTGACTGAACCTTTTTATCATAGAAATTAATTTATTATTTTGCTGAGTGAAATTAATTATTTATTTATTAAACAAATGGGTGGCTTTCTTTTTTTTATTAAATTATTTATTAAACAAATGGGTGGCTATATAATGATTTTTTTTTATTGAAATCTGCTTAGTAAAAAAATAAAAATTATTTTATTTATGTGGCATTAATTTAATACAAAATATTTATTTAAAAATTATTTTTAATGATTGTGTTTAAAATTAATTAAAAATTATTTAAAAATTAATTAAAATTTATAAAATAAATAAAATAATGAGTTAAACTGTCTAATAGACTTTTTAGAAATAGATAATTTTTTAGATATTTTTTATTTTTTTTTATGCCACATAAGCTTAACAGACTATTTAAACAGAACTATTAGAAAAAAATTTTATATCAGTCTGTCTATTTATCTTATATGACAAATATACTCTTATTATATGGTAAAAATTTTTAAAAAATATAAAAAAATTATACTTTGTACGTGTAACTGTGGAGGTACTGTAAAGCCCCCAATGGAGGGGAAGCAAAAGAGGCTTTGATTTGAAGCATAACTTTTTATTAAAGGTGTCCCAAAAAAATCCTTTTTTTTTTTTGTACAAACTTTTTTTTTTAATTAAGGATTTTTACATTGAATTAAATTTAAAAAATTTAAAACTAAAAATAATTAGTGTTGAATTTATTACTAATAAAGCAGCCAATTAGGGTCATCTTATGGGCCCACTTTATAGATCTGATAAGACAATTATTTGACTTCATTGCCAATCCCACTTTATAAATTATGTGCTTTTACTTTTATTAGCGTTTAGAATGGATTAGATCAAATGGGTATTGATTTCCCATCCCTCCAGCTTTTCTTGCATGGCATGTGAAAAAAAAAATTATTTTTATTTTTGTAAGTTTTTTACTCAGAATGTTAGTGAAAATATTTATCTAATAAATGAGACCCAACTTTTTTATAGTCATTCTATGACATATTTTTTGGCTTTTTTATTTATGCATTTTTGTATGTCTTTATGAAAATTGTGTTTGTGTGTGTGTGTTTATATATATATTTTTTTTGGTGAAATGTATATATGTATATATATATGTGGAATGTGAGGAATATTTTGATGCTTGGGGAGAATTAGAGTCTAGTGGGTACAAGTAGCGCATCATAGAAAGACAAATTTCTGTATATTCTTATCTTGAAGTTATAAATGGATTGACTACACAGATTTCAACACATCTTGAACTGCTAAGTAAACCCTGGAGTTCATCTTGTGTAAAGTGAAATAAAAACCCAACCAAAAAAAAACACATTGGCATTTTCTTTCTTGGTTTTAGCATAATGTGATGATGAATGAATGTATCTTCTGAGGTAAAAGAAAACATAGTTTCTGTATATATGCTTTATTTATTTATATAGAGTGCCTCTAACACAAAGGTTTCAATTTTTGTTTTCTCATTTGAAGATCTTGAGAGTGTATATGGTCAAAAAGAGAAATATGAATTGCAAAAACCAACCCATATAAATATATTGGTTTTCGAAGTTTTCTATGTACACAAAAGGTACACAGTTTTTGTTTTTATATTGGGTAAGCAAATGAATGTTTCTCTAGTAAGTCCATAGTGGATCAAACGCCCATACCCAATATAGATTTTTAAAAGAAGTAACATTTATTGGGTATATAATTAAAATAGTTAGACAACATTATAGGATATGTTTATGAAATAGCAATTATGGCATAATGTATGTGCTAGGTATTCACAAAAGAAAAAGAGCTAGGTGATATGTGGAAACCAAGGTGGCTTTGCAAACAATTGCTTTTAGCCCAAGTTTGCTATTTTTGAACAATCACCACATTTTAAAATCCTAGTGCTATAGAAAATATTCGTCGAAAAAAGTACTAAAGAAAATGACCAAAAATATACTTATGTTTTACAAATTTCCTCTATTTTTTTTTTATTTAATACTTTTAAACACCATCCAATTTTTTTCTATTTAGAATTCCATTCTCAATATATTTTGGAGTATAAAGAACATCAAATGCATCTCCAATATTGACAAAGATAATTTGCATTTTTTCTGTTACAATCATTGCTAAAGTCATATATATTAATTTATGCTTTATGTATGTGTATTTTGAAATTTACTACAAAAAAAATTCAAAAAAATATTGAAAAAGAATATTAATCTTAGGTTCAATACAATGGACATTGCCTAACATGCAAGGCATACAAGCAGGGTGTGTAAAATAGAGTGGGGTAGTTATCTAAAACAAATGTAGTGTTCATCCTTCTCTATGGTAAGGGGTCTCGCATAATTGAGGCAAAGATGAATAATTTTTCTGCCTATTATCCCTCCTCAATTGGGCAAGGCCCTCTGCTAGCATGAATGGTGAACATTACATTTGTTTCAAATACGTACCCCACCACATTTTACACACTCCACATGTATGCCCCACCTAATGGGTGGATTCGTCCTCTTCAACTGAACATTTTTTTCTATGTTTTTTTTTTCTTTTCATTTTTTTTTCATCATAATAAATTTTAAAATACAAGTTGCAATAAAGTATTGATGCTAAATTAGTTTATGGAAAAACTTGTTGGGCTTTGTAACGTTAGTAACCTAATGAATATATTAAATAGTTTTTAATTTGTTTTAATTGTTTTTATTTGTATTAATTTCGTTTTTATTTCTTTTGTTTTCCGTTACATTTTTTGTTTACTATATATATGTATATAGTCTTAAGGTTAAAGAATATAGAAAATAAATAAGGAAAAAGACAGATAAACAAAAGATTAGAAGTGAGTTTGAGTTCTAGAGAAAGAGGTGATAAAGTTTAGGTATTTTCTAAGTTCGAAGTTAAATCTTTGGTGGTGCTAAAGCTAAAGATTGTGAGTATCCGTTGTATCCTGTGAGACAATCGTCAACAAACCATTCGCACATGTGGGAACAAAATCGTTCTTAAGAAAGCTGTGGTATTACACAGACTTCGGAATATTATCAAAGAATTCGTATACAGGTTCTGTATTGTTTCTCATGTATTTAATTTTATTTGTTAATTTGTAATATATATATATATATTTATAAATATTTGATTAATGTTCATTTAGTTTTTTCAAAACTAACCTTGGATTGATGCTCGAATTGCTGCTTGAGTTGCTCAGACTCAGTTCAAGCCTGCGTCAATGGTTGTTTATGGCCGGCGTTTGGTAGGTAGCAAGCCTTTCTTTTCTTCACAATTGCATTTTTCTTCTCTATGATTTTTTGCTTATCTTTGTCAGCGATAGTTTGGTTCTCTTTTGTTTTATGGCCGTCATTTGATTTTTCTTTGTCAGCAGTTTATTTCAAGCAAGTCATTGGCAGAGACAAAAAAAAAATAGAGAAAAATGAGTAAGGGAAAAAGTGATAACTGAGATGGAGATGAGTAAAAAGGGTAAGAACTGAGACCGTGAAATGGGAAAAGCAGTGGGTTAGTGGGAGCATTGGGAAAGCATATTTGATATTTACTTGAATATGTTAATGAGCTGGTGGATACATATCAGTGTATTTAAAATGATAGGCATGTTTTATTAGTATTATTGCCACATATAAATCCTTGTAAAAAAAAAAACTCACCACAAAAATAGACCCCACTTGGACCCAGATTTGGGGCTTTGATGGACATTACTAAATCTGGGCTACAATATTGAGGACCAAGAAGCCCAAATGGCAGATCAACATACACTTGTCTCTTATTCATCAAAAACATATACTTGTCTCTAGAATTTTCTTGGAAATTTGTAGTTGACCAAAAAAAGAATCTATATACAATTAATAGGAAAGTTTCAAGTGGCAAAGGTTTCTCAATAAGGGACAAGCCTAGGAATAAAGCTTATTTTTAAAATATCATATGAAAAAAAAGAATAAAATAGTGCTTAAAAAGATGTTAAATGCAGTGTATTAGTTCAAGACCAAAGCAGTGTAAAATAAATGATGTTTGTTAAATGACAGTCTAAGAAGCCAAATGATATTTTTTTTTTGGTTAGCTACCCATCTGGTTCCTGAAATAATATTTTTACACTAAATCAAGCATAATCAAAATGACTTATTTTAAGGGATAAAAGAAGTAACTTAAGAGAAAGAATACCTAAGATAAAATTGTAAACAAGATGGAAATGCTAATTTCAAAATGTTTTCTGTCATTGTCTGCCATGAAGCTGACTGTACTAATTTCATGTGTTTTGAAGCAAGCAGGGAAGGAGCATCAGTTGAAAGGAGCAAGACCATTTCCAATTTTTGTATGCACTAAGAAATGTGAGGGGTAAAGAAACCCCTGTACTTGCTATGAAAATTAAATAGTAAATTTTTTTACATTTTATTTCAGGATCACTATCTTTCACATGCCAATATATTTTTGCAATTAAACTTCTCTGATTAACATTCCCAAATTTAGAGTCTCCTCTTAAATAAATTAGAAGGAAATAATATATTGTGGCAATGAATGTTACTCTTTCACATTGCAGGTTTCTGTCTCTCTCTCTCATAAGATTCCAATAAGCTGGCCTTTCACAAATTATTTATTTTGCATGCCTCCATCCACACCTATTCCATTACCTTTGCCTTGAAGTCTTCTAGGAAATCATATTTTTATTATATCTATTAGACTTTAATATAATGAAACATCAAGTATGTAAACGTTGTTTTATTTCTTTGTTTTTGTTACCTCAACTTGGGTAAAACGCTAGGAAAAAAGTCTGAGACTTGGTAGGAATGGTTTGAGAGAATAGATTAGGGATGAGAAATGTGGAAGAATAATCAGATATAAAGAAATAATTAGTTTCCACTCAAGAAAATTAGAGAGCACTGTCTCCTACCATAATGCAAATTGCCATGTTGTCTGGTTTGGAGCTTTCAGGTATCAGCCATTTTCTTGGTGATAGAGCCAGAGCCAGTGAGAAAGCTACATTAAACAAATCCCAAATGGAGGATATGCCCATTTCATATCTGTATATACTACTTCCCTAGCTACAGTCTCATACTGCCTATATAATATATATATATATATATATATATTATATTGTATGGCCATGTGTCTGAAACCCTCTGATATTGAGCAGGATTTTTGGTGTGATTTATTCATTATTATTAAATAAGCTCAACAAGTATGACATTACTTTGTATCGTCAACTCAATTATGACATAATTAGTAGCATTCAAACTGAAAATTGGACTATGTATGTGTTTTGTTCTGGTATATAAAGTTTTGTTCTGGTGATAGATATGAGATTACATGACAGATGTTAAAGGGGATATCTTAATAAATAATTAAAATTAAAGATATCCACCCCAAAAAAATAATAATAAAAAATAAGGATGTAAAGGTAAAATCTTTAGCAATTCTGACCACATTATTATACAAATAAAATAATTCTCTGGCAATCAAAACTATTACGAATCAATATATGTATTTTCACCATGCTCATATCAGGTTGACTGATAGATTTAATTTGATGATTTTATTACATTTCAATTTTCGAATGGATTCAAAAGCTTCTTAAGGAAGTACTGATTATAAAATTATCATGTCAAAATAATGTAAGCTTGATTCACTTTTAGATATACAAGGGGAATCAATTTTGCAAAATACGAGGAATGACATACCCTAAAATTTGGTCATCTTGAAAATCAAGATGTGAAGATCATAATAATGATGACCAATTTAAAAATATACATTTTACCAACAAAAAATCAATGTTAAAAAATACAACTATTTGGCTTTAACTATAACTACTGGTCTACGGCTGGTGAAGCTTCTGGACCATGGCCTTCAAACTGAAAAAGCTTCTTCAGTAGGTTCTTTTATGATATATTATATGCTCCCTAGGTCCCTTGTAGCTGCATCAATTCTGTCAAGTATATTTATTCTTCTGTTTCAAGTATTTCCAATACCACTTTCTTATTTCCCTCAGATGGAGGATGCTAAAAAACTTTAGCAACTCAATGTTTTTGGTTATTATTTCATTAGAATCTATACTCTCATCACTTTCACTGACAATTTTTTAAACTTCAGCAACTCAGGTGTTATGCTTTTTCAGTAGGGAGCTAATTCAAGGACTATACCATTGGAGAGATGTTTTAGTCCTAGAATAAATAAATAAAAAGAGTCAAAATCTAGCGGTTGTCAAAAAAACCAACACATAGCAGACAATATAAAAGAAATAGAACTTCTTAATGATCTTTAAACAAGATTACACCAATCAGAGAAGGTGCTGAGTGGTGTTTGTTGGGTATCTTAGTTATTTCTTAAACTTAATTTCTTTATTTCTCATTTGTTTTCTAACAATTCAAGAAACAAAAGAAGAAAACTTGTCCAAGGAAGAGATAATCAAATACCAAACCAATCCTCTGCAAGAGAAACCATGCATGGTGGTTCAGTATCTTCTTTATGTTCTTTCTACTTGCAGGCCAATCAGCAGTCACTCTTCTATCTAGATTCTACATCAACAATGGTGGAAAGAGCAAATGGACCACAGCACTACTGCAAATGGTGGGATTTCCAATCCTTCTCTCCCCCTTTTTCCTCTTAAAATCGCTCTTTAAACCCACCAATTCCTCCATTTCTTTCTACTAGAAATTGTAAACACCACCAACTATCAATCACCATTATTTTGGTTTATTTCTTCCTTGGCCTCCTCTTGGGAGGAGACACAATGATGTATTCTTGTGGGCTTTCTTGCTTCCTTCCTGTTTCTACCTATTTGTGCCACCCAGTTGGCTTTCAATGCTCTCTTTTCATTCTTCATCAACTCTAGAAATTCACTCCATCTAGAGCTAACTCCCTAGTCCTCCTCACCATCTCTGCCACCATACTTGTAGTCGGAGAAAGCTCAGGAGACCAAAAAAAATAGTTAAAAAGGAAAGTTTGCAATTGGGTTTATATGCACAGTAGCTGCATCTGCTACCTACTCCTTGTTACTATCTATCACACAACTCTCTTTCCAGAAGGTCCTAAATAGGAACCCTGTGATGTTGGTTTTGGAATTGACCATGTTCCTATCAGCATTTGCTACTTGTTTCTGTGTAGTGGGTCTCTTTGCTAGTGAGGAATGGAAAGGCCTAAAGAAGGAGATGGATGGGTTTGAGCATGGAAAGTTGTCCACGCCTTGACTTTGATATGGGCAACATTGTCTTGGCAAGTCAGCAAATATTGGGTCAGTTGGATTGATTTTACAAGTGTCCTCCCTATTCTCCAATGTGATTAGTACCATTACTTTGCTTCTGATCCCAATTTTGGCCGTGGGGTTTTTCCATGACAAATGGGATGGATAGGCGGTGGCAATTTGGGGGATTATCTTTGATATCTATCAGCATTATGTTGACAAATCTTAATCCAACTTGGTGAAAAGAACAGATGACGAAGAGACTTTTCACAATTCCTGTACTGAATAATGGGGATGTTATAAAAATCAGTTAATATATTAATAACAATAAAGGTCTTAATCAGACCAAATTACCACACAATTAGCCAAATCAGATTCACAAATGGAAAGAACTTTGTTATCGAAAGGATGATAGAATGTTTATATATATAGCAATGTGTGTGGTACTCTCTCTCTCTCTATATATATATATATATATATAGCTCTTTAGTGTGACAATTTCTTATCTTTGTGATATCTATACTCATTGGTGACATTGCATCTGAAGATCTTCTGAAAGTGGAGTGTTTGAGAGTTTAGGAATGATTTTCCTAATGTGACATGGATTTTAGAGCTTATTTTATCATGCATGATTTTACAGTCAACTCAGCCACCTCTAGTCCTCCTCACCATCTCAGCCACCCCTACTTTGCAGTTGAGGGAAGCTCAGGAGAGCAGAAAAGAGCAAGGGGAAGTTTGTAGTTGGGTCTATTGACACAACACTGTTATTGCAGCTGATTCCATTCAAGCTAGAACAAAATATCAACTTTAAATTGCAGAAACAAAATGGCAGCTGAACAAATTATCAAGCCCTAAATGAAACAATAACAATGATATTACATTTGTAGATTGAAAATCATCATTTTCTATACTGTAATCCACAAACTCAGTACAAGAAATTTATTATTTCAAACATCAAACTAAGCGAAACTCATATTCTAGGTTCAACACGACCCAAATGGAATTAACACAAGACAAGATGATTGACAAAAGGATAGCTTAAATTACAAAGAGCTTATTCTTCTTCGGCCACAACACTGATCTCTCCTTTATCCAGCAGGTCATAAAAGGTTCTCACCTTTCTCTGCTCATTCCAGTGATGCATTTTCCAGAGGCCACCAGCAGCCAAGGCAAGTACCATACCGATACATAACTCCTTCACAACGCTTGGTCCTTTCAGGGTGGCATGAGCAACTTTGTGGCCTGCCATTTCTATTACTCTGCAAATAAATTTACCAAAATTACTTTCATTCTCATTTCTTCTTGTATAATCCACAAATAATAATTAATTTGAAACCATTCAAATGACTAGAGCTTAACAGGGAATAAAGGTTTCTACTCTCTGACATATTACCACTTGGCAAATAGATATTGAACCTATTCCCTAATGCTGGTTAGGTTTCTATCTACTCGACATATATAACAAACATAATAACAAAATATTTAATTCTAAAATGTTATTAATCACAAAAGTATGTAATGCCCATTTATTTTGCTACTTCTCAAAGAAAGCTAGAATGACTTTTTTTTTTGGTAAATAAGAAATCTATAATGATAAATAAGAAAGCTAGAATGATAAATCGCTATTATATAATTGAATTCTTCATACCTTTTTTGTATGATAATGGAACAAAAAATTAAATCGGCCACCACATGAGGCCTTTCTAGCAATCCATATTACAACCAATAAAAAAATATATTATAACAACAAATAGAAGTGAAATTAACAACTTTAAAGTTAGAACGAATAACAAAAACATTTTATGTTGAAATATATATTGACACATTGTAAAATTCTCCAATCCATAATTATGACAAAAAGTAATAGAACACATGGCTGCATACATGAATGCACCATTTCTAAAGGGAAAAAAATTATGGAGTTACTCTTTTCTCTTGTCAATTGCCATGAATGACCCAGGCTTTCTCAGAAGCTATTTATTGTCAACAAATTTTCCACTTTGCAAATCCAGTAAAACCCAAGAATAAATTAATTAACAAAAACAGTTTCATAACATAAATTTGGGAGTCAAATTGATTAGAATTAGAACAAGAGTAAATATCAAATTACACAGATATACAACAAAGCCCACATTTAAAGATAGAAAGAAAGGAAAAATTCACATATAGTTTATCTATTAAGATCAAGAAACTACATATTATTTGCAGACAAAAGAAAAAACTCCTAATTACCAAAGAGTGGGGAAACAAAGATCGGCAAAACCAGTGTGACACCAGGTGGATGGAACAGAGGACAACAAGGGGGAGAAGGAGTTATGTTTAAAGAGCGCTTCACATGTAAAGAAGGGAAGCTCCTAGATGAAGAGGTAGTAAAAGACTAAAAAAAATTCTTAAACCAAAGAAGAAATAGATAGTGAAAGGTAAAATCATTTGGTGTTTAGATCAGATAAAATCATAAGCGAAAGGTAAAATAAATAAGCTTACGCCAATTATCACCAGTTTACCCTAATAATATCATTTTCTTCCTATTGAATGTTTAGAATACCTATTATCTGCGACATTTCAAACTTAAACCACGACTGCTAGCTTAATTTAATCAGGGAAAAAAAAAACAACAACAACAACAATAATAATAATAATAAAAGCCCTTAGTATTTCACATAAATCCCAAACTACATTACTTAAGATCACCCAACTCAGATTCCCCAATCACTATCTAAGGCCTTGAAGCGTTTACGTAAGAAAGCCAAAAAAAAAGGAAAAAAAGAAAGAGCGATGTAAAAAATTTACCAGATAAGTATGCGCAGCGAAATCAGAGGTAGACAACGGCGAACGGAAAGGCTGGGAGAGTTTGGGAACGTCGTCGTCCTCGCTGCGTTTGATGGTGGAGTAGAACCAGGGGGTTGGGTTAGGTTACGACTGCCTTAGGATTTAGAATTGCAGAGTCGGAGAAGAAGAGCAAGAAGACAGAAAAGGGTTTGTTGAAGAGACAAGTGATGGGTGGGATAAACAGACATAATTGTAATTTTAGACGGGTAAAATTTGGGTACGTGGAAAATTAGTATGGGAACTTTTCCTACGTGGTAAAAGAATCCGGACCTAAAAAAAATCGTTTTCTTTTTTTGTTAAACCTAAAAATAAAATAAAATAAAATAAATTAAAAAAGAAAGAAAAAAAAAAATCGTTTTGTTGCTAGTTGCAATATTTTGTCACTTTTTTTTTTTTTTTTTTGGGTCAAATGCAATATTTTGACACTATTCATAAACATATGATCTCTGTAGGACGGAGCAGGAGGAGGCTATCTCTATTTCATTGTCATTACTGCCTATAAAACGAGTGATTCGTCCAAAAAAAAATAACAACAATAATAATAATAATAATAATAAAATTTATAGGAATGGCACTTAAACGAGATAGAATCAGGGTTGTTGAAATTTAAATAAATATATAATGGGAGAATATACATAAATATAGTAGATTATTTATTATCTAATCTAGATTTTATGTTATTCAATAGCACGTATCAACATACATTGTTATTGATTCTCAATTATTATAAAGTCTATAAAACAATAAAAATGTTATAGAGATCACTATGAAACTAACTTTCTCAACTTTCTGCTATTTTTCATTAGGTTAAAAATAATACGTATGTATAAAATAATTACTTTCATCTCATATTTATAACTCACACAAAAATAATAGTATAAAATTATAATAATAATATATAAAAATAGAGATAAGTCCAAATTCTAGTAGGATTCTACTAAAAAAGAGACATCAGAATTTTTTGGTCTAATATGCCCATTAAATAATAAAGAGATAGTGATTTCAATGGGCCTCATTACTATAAATTAAACAATATGTCTAATCTCATTATTGAAAATATCGAAGTCTAATAAGTGAGTCCACTTGATTATGCTCAGTCTATATAATTATTCTAACAATCTCCCATTTGAACGACATAATCATCAACTATAAACCATACTCACTTTGTCACTTACCTTAGAATCTCACACAAATTATCATTTCAGTTAAGTATATAGCATACTGACAAGCACAATAATACACATAACCTAGATTTCAGAGATTCAATATAAGTAAATCTCAAACAATAACTATCACTATTTCAACTATACATATAGTATATGTAATATCCCATTTTGAGAAAAATAGTAAAATTTTCAAGTTTTACCAGTTTGACCTTAAGTGGGCCCAGGATTGACTTTTTGTGTGGTTGTGTTTCGGCTTTGTGTAACATCCCGTCCCGAGAAGATATTGAAAATTTCTCAAAATTGACTGAGTTGACCCAGTTTGACCAAGGAAGGGCTCGGGGTTGACTTTTTGTGTGAGCGTGCTATGGTGTTGACCATGGTACCGTTGCGTAGAGCTAGTCAATACGAGTTCATAGACTAGTAGTACGCTCAATTCCGAGTTAAGACCGAAAAGTTATGGCTGAAATAACATGAAGGGCATTTTGGTAATTTGCTGTGGCAGGGCAAAAATTACTATTATGCCCCTACCTTTATATGTTTTATCCAGAAGGATCTGGAAGGAAGAGACACACCGCACGCACGCCTCACTCACGCGGGCAGCCCCCCCCCTCGCGCAGCCTCCCCCTCGCGCAACCCCACCCGCGCCTTCTTTCCGCCGGCAATGGCTCATCTCCGGCGAGATCCAGCCGGCAGTTACCCGGGAAACGACGCCGCCGACCTCCTCCTCCTGTTGGCACTGATGGATTGCCGGAAGGAAGCCCAAATCGCCGGCAAGATCGAGGGATCCGATGATGCCCTTCAGTTGCGATTGTCGGATTCCGGCGAGAAATTGGCCGGTCCACCACCCAAGAAAGGTCGCCCAGGTCGTCCTCCATCTTTCCCTCCTTGACCTGGCCGTGAAACCTCGGGAAGTCGCCGAAAAACTTGAAGAAACCGCCGGACCCGTTCTCCGGTCGCCGGATTTCTGGTGGTTTCGGGTTGCGGGGTTGGTCCCTTCCCCCTATTTGGAACCCTCTGAGCTCGATTCAGACCTCCTCTCGTCCCAACTTCTGATCGTTTGAGCCGTGCAAAGTGCGGGTGTTTGACCGCGGCTTTTCGGTGACTTTCCGGCCACCACCGGCGGCGGTTGGACGAGGTAAGATCTCGGTTGCATTCTATTGATTACGAGCTTCGTTTCGATATATAATTCGGGTATTATAGATAAATATTGAGAATTACCCGGTTTCAAACAGTGTTATTTTAACGGTTAAATAGGAATTGTAGACAATCGGTGATACAAATGTGTATATTTGTGTTTTGGTGGTTGTTGTGGAACGCATTGTCATGCCGAGAGTTTAATACAGGATGTGAAAGTGTGACCGAGTTTCTTGGGCTTGGAAGTGGTTACGGGTATACTTGTATATTTAGTTGTTAGGTGTGAGATATGCGGGTTTGTTGGTTAAGAGTTGATTTGGTCGTGTGTGTGAGCTTGCTTATTGAATTAATTGCTGTTGACGGTTTGAGAGTCGATTGGGTTTATGGAATTAATTGTGAAATTGATTGGTGCTTTGAAATTCGGGAATAGTGAGAATTATTACGGAATATTTTATATAGTTAAATCGTGTGTTAATCTCTATGTGGATTCGGTTATGTAGAATTGTTTTATGATTAGTGGGCTATTTGGAAACTTGAATTGATTGTACTGGATTAATTGAGTTGCTGGGATTGTTTACGTTGAATTGTTGGTGTTTGAACGGATTTGGAAATGGCGATGAGGTGAACGATGATGTGGAAATGTGATGACGTTGATGTGCTTGAAAGTGAAATATAACGTGTATTTGAGGCGTTACTTTTGAGTATAAATTGTATCAGTTGCAGCATATTTAGTGTAAATATGCATATCGGAACTACAGGTAGCTTGATCCCTTGTAGAAAGGGTATGTAGGCAGCTCAGTTTTAGACTGTGTCCAGCTACACCGTACATAAACAATATATTTGTTTAAGGGTTGAGTTATGTACGGATTTGTGGTTTAAATTGTGTGGGAAATGCGTGCTGGTAGAATAAATTGTTGTTTAGAAATGTTTTCTCTGCAGGTTTGACTTTTAGCATTTTGGGGAGTGTTAGAAAACAGTCAAAATGCTGCCGAAATTTTTAATAGAATTTTCGGCAGTAGAGAAAACCTTTTGGTCTGTTGGTTTTTTTTACCCTTTTTAAAAATTGGTTTAGCGAAATTTCACGACTGCTTGTGGCTTAGTGGCAACATTAAGTCACGCAGGCAGGATCCTAGCGGGTCGGGTCCTGTCACTTTGATTTTCGTACAGCTGCGTAGAACTAGTCGATACGAGTTCGTAAACTAGTAGTACGCTTGATTCGGAGTTAAGACCAGGAAGTTATGGTCGTTTTAGTGTAAAATGGTTTTTGGTAAATTGGTAAGGGCTGATATTTATGGGTAAGAAATGACCATTTTGCCCTTATCTTCATCTTTAAAAATCTGGAATTTTTCCCAGCCACACCCGATCTTCCCCCCCCCCCCCCCCCCCCCCCCCCCNACTGCGGCCCCTCCTTCCCACGCCGGCAGCCACCGCATCTTGGCCGGAGCTGGCCAACAACCACCCCTAGATCGAAGCCGGCGACCTCTTCTTCCTCCCCGTAACTGTGGTTCGCCATGAAACCGCCTAGAGCACCGAAAATTGCAGCGAAACCGAGAGATCGTGCAACCCGTGCACAATCGCGATACCACCTTTGGCCGGCCATAGCTTTCTCTTTCGGCGGAGTTACGACGTATTCTTAGTACCATTGAAAAGCTGGTGTGATGATCTACAAGTTGCTACCAAGTTTGATCCCGGAAAACGGTCGCAAAGTCTCGAAAAAATCACCCGCGACAGCCACCTTTCCACCACGATCTACTCCGATTGTTGGCGAGTGGCACAACACAGCCACCACCACGAGCTTCAAACCGCGCCGGCGACCAGATCTGCACCTTCCCGAGCTTCGACGATCCTCCGACGCGCCGTACGCGCCGCCTAGAGCCGCCACTGTCCTCATCCACGTGCCGCCGCCGATCTCCTCCTTTTCCGGCGATTGAGTGGTCACTTCCCGTCCCAACGCGTTCCGGGGGTTGTGGGAAAGCTTGCCATACCTTTGATTTGGTCCAATTTCGGTTAAGGTTCGATCTTCCGGGATCGATTCCGACCATTGGTGAGGACGAATCTTGAAATTGAAGGTATATTCTCATTCCTTGCATCATCAATTTCATTTCGGTATAAATTTTGTTGAAATCAGACTTGAAACGGAAAAATCCATGTTTTTTTGGGGATTTTTGCCGATTTGGGATATGTTTGTAATTTCTGAAAATATTAGAGCATTTTTGTAATTATTAAAAATGTTGGGCAATCTTAGAAATTAGTGTTGAAATCTTGTAATTGGAGACTCTGAGGACTCCTTTGAGCCTTTGATTAGTTTTTCGGTAATTTAAAGAATTGTTTTGGTAATTTATTTGTAAATGTTTGTGCACGTTCGAGGGCTGGACCGGAGATCCAGTAGGAGCACGCATCAGATTAGTGAGTGCAATTATTTTTCCAAATCGTTTTGGGGGTTATATGCTATATTTGATTGAATTTCAATTAATGGTTTGAATTGAATTTTCTTTATGCATTTACATTTTAATTATTAAATATGTTTATGATGATTTAAATATTCGCATGAGTTTGATTTTATGATTGGATGAATTTCCTATTTATTTGGAAAAAATAGAAAATTGTGTTTTGATTGATTGTTTAATGAATTTTGAAGTTTTCGGATATTTTACGATATTGTGGAAAAATTTGGTGATTTTAAAGTAATTTGGGCTTTTGTGAAATTTAATAAAGTTTTGGGGCAAGTTTTCTAATAATTGGAGATTTTATTGTTTTTTTTAAATTTTTTTTAAATAGAAGATTTTGGAAAATCGTTGAATTTACTGTGATACTTTTAAAGGTAAAGGAATTTGAAAAATTTTATGAAATCGGATGATCGATGATCTCAGAAATGATTTTCAAATGTATCATGATTTTGAGGAATACCACACGGTATTGTATGATGACTGAGATGTACGGATTATTGCGCGCTATATTATTATTATGCCATCCTCTGCTGCTGACATGTGTCGGGAGAGAGATGATGAGGATCCTGCCATGACGGATTTGGGATGCCAGTTTGTTGTGATGAGTATACCCCCCTCCCCCCGCCTGTGACGCCGTCAGGACGCTGAGGATCACACAACAACGATACTGTGATGTGGTACTGGGTTGATTTATATGATTTGGATTTATATGGATTGGATTTATATGATTTTCGATTCACGGTTGCAGTTATGATTTTGTATTCATGGATTTTGCCTCATGGTTTTAGATTGTGGAGTTTGAATTTATGGGTTGGAGCCCATGGTATTTGGTTTTAGATCGGTTTTGGATTTAACAAATGTTTCTACTTGCGATTTTATACAAACATATTTTACAAATAAATTTAATGTTTCTTGTTGAGATTATATTTATGGTTTTAGTGATTTATTCGTGATTTCAATGATCATTTTAAATTACGTTTTCGCCTCATAAACCGTTTTATAATGATTTAATGATTTTGGGGATAAAACTAAGGGTTTTGCGAAATGATTTTCAAAATGGGAAACTTTTAACTAAGTGACGTAAGGTTTGAATGTACGTGATTTTAACTGTTGAACTTGTATTTTGTAGTTACCTAGGAGCACTCACAGATATTTTATATCTCACGTTTTGTGTTTTTAATTTCGTTCCCTAGGTCCTGGCTGCAGGTCCTCGTGAGCTACCATTGATATCGCCTCTATATATCGCATCTGCACTTGACTTCCGCTACTGCCTTTACTTGTATTAGACTCTGTTCCTTTTATTCTGTTTATTCTTGGATTTGTATCATTTATATTTTTGTTTATCTCACTTAGTGGCTCTGAGATTCCCACCTACTTTCTAAGCTGTTTAAATATTTATTTCAGTATGGCTAGTTGATTTTGTTGCGATGCATGACAGGACTCGCCCTGGAAATCCCTCCAGATTAACAGGAGAGGCCCCGCCTGAGTAAGATTCCACCAGAACCCTTCGGGGTAGCCGACAAAATCCTCTTCCGAAAAGGGTTTAATAAACAATAAAACAATAAATATGACGAAAAGTAGATATGCATAAAGAAAATTCAATTCAAACCATTAATTGAAATTCAATCAAATATAGCATATAACCCGCAAAATGATTTGGAAAAATAATTGCACTCACTAATCTGATGAGTGCTCCTGCTGGATCTTTGGTCCAGCCCTCGAACGTGCACGAACATCTAAAAATAAATTACCAAAACAAACTTTTAAATTATCGAAAAACTAACCAAAGGCTCAAAGGAGTCCTCTGAGTCTCCAATTACAAGATTACTACACTAATTTTTAAGATTGCCCAACATTTTCAGTAATTACAAAAATGCTTCAATATTTTCAAAAATTATGAAAATGTCCCAAATCGGCAAAAATTCTCCAAAAAACATGGATTTTTCCGTTTCAAGTCCGATTTCAACAAACTTTATACCGAAATGAAATTGAAGATGAAAGGAATGAGAACATACCTTCAATTTCAAGATTCGTCATCGCCAATGGTCAGAATCGATCTCGGAAGATCGAACCTCAACTGGAATTGGGCGTTTTTGAATCCGACTGAAATTGGACCAAATTGAAGGTATGGAAAGCTTGCCCACGACCCCCGGAACGAGTTGGGACAGGAAGTGAGCACTCACTCGCTGAAAAGGGAGGAGATCGGCGGCGGCGCGTGCGGCGCATCGGAGGATCGTCGGAGCTTGGGAAGGTGCAGATCTGGTTGCCGGCGCGGTCTGAAGCTTGTGGTGGTGGCTATGTCGTGCCACTCACCGGCGATCGGAGTAGATCGGAGTGGAAAGGTGGCTGTCGCGGGTGATTTTTCTGAGACTTCGCAGCCATTTTCCGCCGTGCTCTGGCAGTTTTCCGGGATCAAACTTGTTACCAACGTGTAGATCGTCACACCAGCTTTCCAATGGTACCAAGAACACATCGTAACTCCGCCATACAAGGAAGATATGGCCGGCCAAAAGTGGTGTCGCGACTGTGCACGGGTTGCACGATCTCTCGGTTTCGCAGCAATTTTCGGCGATCTAGGCAGTTTCACGGCGAACCACCGGTATGGGGAGGAAGAGGAAGTTGCCGGCTTCAATCTAAGGGTGGTTGTCGGCCAGCTCCAGCCAAGATGCGGTGGCTGCAGGCGTGGGAATGAGGGGGCACAGTGAATGTGGGGGGGGGGGAAGATCGGGTGTGGCTGGGAAAAATTTCAGATTTTTAAAGATGAAGATAGGGGCAAAATGGTCATTTCTCACCCATAAATATCAGCCTTTTCCAATTTACCAAAAAGCCCTTCCACTAAAACGACCATAACTTTCCGATCTTAACTCTGAATCAAGCATACTACTAGTCTACGGACTCGTATTGACTAGCTCTGCGCAGCTGTACCAAAGTCAAAGCCAAAACACAACTACAAAAAAAGTCAACCCTGGGCCCACTTAAGGTTAAACTGGTCAAACTTGAAAATTTTACTATCTTTCTCAAAACGGGATGTTATAACCTACCCTCCTTACAAGAATTTAGTCCATGAAATTTAAAGTCTTACTTCACTGAAAAAGGTAGGGATATTGCTGCAACATCAGCTCCTTAGGTTCCCAAGTTGCCTCTTCCACGCCATGGTTCTGCCAAATAACTTTAACGATCGGGATTGTCTTGTTACGCAAAATTTTCTCTTTCTCGTCCACAACTCTAACAGGCTGCTCCTCATAAGAAAAATCCTCTCTTAAATTGATAGTTGGCGACTCTAGCACATGAGAAGGCTCTGGCAAGTATTTATGAAACATGGAGACGTGAAACACATTATAAACCCGTGAAAGTTCCTCCAGTAAGTCTAGCTCATAAGCAACTGGGCCCACTTTCTTAGTTATCTTATACGGTCCAATATATCTTGGACTTAACTTTCCACGTTTTCCGAAACGTATGACACCCTTCCAAGGAGATAGCTTTAAAAAGACCCAATCTCCAACCTCAAACTTGAGATCCTTTCTTCTTCTATCTGCATAGCTCTTTTGCCTGTCTTGAGCTATCTTTAGACGATCTCTGATGACTTTTACCTTATCAATTGTCATCTGTACATACTCAGATCCGATGAGCTTTCTTTCACCCAATCTCCATTCCAATGCTGGCATGGTAATTGTTATTATAAGTAAACTCGGCCAAAGGTAAGTGAGATTCCCAATTCTCCTTAAACTGCAGTACACACAACCTCAACATGTCCTCTAAAGTTTGAATCGTCCTTCTGATTGCCCGTCTATCTGAGGATGAAAGGCGGTACTAAAAAGTAATTGAGTACCAAGTGCTTCTTGTAACTTCTTCCAAAACCTCGAAGTGAACCTTGGGTCTCTGTCCGACACTATAGATATGGGAACCCCATGCAAGCTCACTATATGGTTCACAAACAGCTCAACCAACTTTCGAATTGAAAACGTCTCACAAACAGGTAGGAAATGTGCAGACTTGGTTAGACGATCAACAATTACCCAAATTCCATTGTGTTTCCTTGGAGTGCGCGGCAGCTTAAATACAAAATCCATGGTAATGTGTTCCCACTTCAAAACAGGAATAGGTAAAGGCTGTAACAGTCCTGAAGGTTTTTTTCTTTCTACCTTCACCTACTGACATATCAGACATCTAGAGACATACTATGCTATCTCTCTTTTCATTCCAACCCACCAATAATGTGGTTTAAGAAATTCGATACATCTTGGTGCTGTCGAGATGCATAGCATAAGCGGGACTATGAGCTTCATCCATAATATCTCTCTTAAGCTCTTCATTTGCAGGTACGCATAGACGAGTACCCATCACTAAAGCTCCATCACGTCTCACAGAGCAGTCGCTTCTCAAACCTTGCTCAAACTCTCTTCTGATTTCTAGTAACTGTGGATCTCGGAGTTGAGCTTCAAGAACACGGTCGACAAGAACTGGAAAAACTTGAAAATTTGCTAAGAGACACCCTGAAGAATGAATGGTCATCTCAACACCTAGCTTCCTTAATTCCAACATTAAAGGAAGTTGCACTGATTGCACATACGCTAGAGAGCCTGTAGCTTTCCTACTCAAAGCATCAACTACCACATTAGCCTTTCCAGGGTGGTAGTCGATCATGCAGTCATAATCTTTTATCAACTCCATCCACCTTCGCTGCCTTAGATTCAAATCCTTCTGAGTGAATAGATACTTCAAGCTTTTGTGATCAGTGAATATTTGGCAGGTGGTTCCATACAATAATGCCTCCAAGTCTTGAGCGCATGTACAACTACTGCTAGCTCTAGATCATGAGTGGGGTAGTTCAACTCATGTTTCTTTAGCTGTCGTGAGGCATAAGCCACTACTTTCCCATGCTGCATAAGCACACATCCCAAACCTTGATGTGAAGCATCGGTGTAGACTACAAATCCTTCGTCACCCTTGGGTAACGTAAGCACTGGTGCCGTAGTCAATCTTCTTTTCAACTCTTGAAAGCTCTCTTCACATCTATCGTCCCATACGAACTTAACACCTTTTCTTGTTAACTGGTGAAGTGGTCTAGCTATCTTTGAGAAGACTTCTATGAAACGCCTGTAGTAACTAGCTAAGCCAAGAAAAATCCTTACTTCTGTAACGGTAGTCGGTCTCTCCCAGTTCAACATTGCCTCCACCTTTTGAGGATCTAAGAAAATCCCATCTGCTGAGACGACATGACCAAGAAATCCTACTCGATCTAGCCAAAATTTGCATTTGCTGAACTTGGCATACAACTGATGTTCCCTCGAGGTCTGTAGAACTCATCTCAAATGCCTCTTGTGCTCAACTTTGTCCCTCGAATAGATCAAAATGTCGTCTATGAACACGATAACAAATTTGTCCAAATAGGGTCAAAAAAACTCTATTCATCAAATCCATGAACGCTGCTGGAGCATTAGTCAATCCAAAAGACATCACTAGGAACTCGTAGTGTCCATAGCGGGATCTAAAGGCTGTCTTTAGAATATCAGATTCTTTAATCCTCAATCGATGATATCCTGACCTCAGATCAATCTTCAAAAATACTTTAGCTCCTTGCAACTGATTAAACAAATCATTAATCTTTGGAAGTGGATACTTATTGCGGATGGTCACTTTGTTCAACTACCGATAATCAACACACAACCTCATCGAACCATCTTTCTTCTTCATGAACAAAACTGGCGCTCCCACGGTGAAACACTGGGACGAAGAAAACATTTATTAACCAGATCTTGTAACTGCTCCTTCAGCTCTTTCAGTTATGTTGGAGCCATCTTGTACGGTGGTAACGATATAGGAGTGGTACCCGGGACTAGGTCGATCCCAAAATCAATCTCCCTTTCTGGAGGTAATCCTAGAAGATCTTCGGGAAACACATCCGGAAAATATTTCACCACAGGTATATCCTCTAGTTTGATCTCGCTGACTTTGGTGTCGATCACATGAGCTAAATACCCGACACAACCTTTATGTAACAAACGACGAGCAGTAAGGGCAGAGATCAAACCTGTAGGACCGCCTCGCTTGTCTCCATAGAAAGTCACTACTGGAAATCCAGGCCTTTCAAAATTCACTGCCTTAAGACGATAGTTCACTGAAGCATAGTGCTCTGTAAGCTAATCCATCCCAAGAATCATATCCACATCATACAGATCCAAGAGAATCAAGTCTGCCGTCATAACTTAATCTCCGACACATAAACAACTTCCCTTCTGTCTAGGCCATAGGGATTCTCCCGCAGGAGTAGAGACTTCCAAACGGCTCTCCAAAGGATCAGGTGTAACTCCCAAACGAGCTACAACACCTTGGAACACAAACGAGTGTGTTGCCCGCGAGTCTATAAGAACACGAACATCAAAACCAAAGAGTGGAAGTGTACCTGTAACCACATCTAGTGAAGTGTGTGCCTCCTGCTGAGTCATGGCAAAGACCCTACCACGTCCTGCTGGTCTGCCTCTCTGTCCGGTACATCTCGATGTCGTAGTGGGGCGAGACGCAGATATAGAAGAACTTGATGTCTGTCCGGTACGTGGAACCTGCCCTCTGGATGCCCCAAACTGCTGTGGTGCTTGGCTAAAAACTGGTGTGCTCGTCCTGGTACCAACAAGGAGGGGACAATAGTTCCTATAGTGGCTAGGCTATCCACAGTTAAAACAATTAGGCTCTACTTGACAAGGCCTACTGTGGTACCTACCACAACTGCTGCAGACTGTACGAAAAGTAGCTCCTGAGGGTGAGCCCTGGGGTCGGCTGCTTCCACTGTTAGCCACAGACTGACTGGACCTTTGAAAAGTGCTACCTCTGCGTGCACTCCTATGTCCGAAACGACCTCTAGATCTCTCACTGCTAGAAGATTTTGAACTGAAACTGCCTCTCTTTGATGACCGCTGGCTAGGTGTGCCAGCAGAAGAGTCATCAAAGGATCGACGCCTCAAAGCTTGTAAAGTCAAAAGCCTCTCAACCTCCAAAGCAGCATCTTTCATCGCCTAATAAGAGGTATAGGATGCACCACCAATACTGAGAGCAACGTCAGAATTCAATCCATTCAAAAACCTCTGCATCCTTGAATAGTCATCCGCCACCAAGGTAGGACAGAAATTAGACAACTCTCGAAACCTCTGCTCATAAGCTAAGACTGTCATAGACCCCTGAACCAAACTCTCGAACTCTATCCTCTTCATCTCTCTAAAAGCTGAGGAATAGTACTCATTAGTGAAAGCTTGCTTAAACTGCTCCCATGAATGACATCAGTTTGCTTGCTCAGTCACCCACCAACGGCGTGCGTTGCCTTCCATCAGAAAACTAGTGATCCTAACTTTATCCTCATCTGAACAATCCGTGCCTTCCTCGATAATTCTGTCTAAGTCACCAAGCCAAGACATGGCATACTCGGGGTCTCGATCCCCAGTAAAGCTAGACGCACCAAGCCTCCTAGCTTGCTCAACTCACGGACTAGAGATACTCCTTCTCCTCAAGGTCTATGTCAAACGCTCAAAAAGGTCCTTAGCTAAGGTCGGCTCATCAGAGTCTCTCGGCGTGGCCTCTCGAGCTCGTAGTCTACCCCGTCTCGGCGGCATCGCAAAAATAAAAATATAACAAAAGATTAAAACAATGAGAACTTTAGCACTGGAATAGGGTGCACCGAATGCACAATTCCTTAGGAAGGTAAACCTAAGGCTTTGATACGAAACTGACAGGACCCGCCCCAAAAATCCCTCCAGATTAACCGGAGAGGCCCTGCCTGAGGAAGATTTCACCAGAACCTTTCGGGGCAACCGACAAAATCCTCCTCCGAAAAGGGATTTAATAAACAATAAAACAATAAACAGGACGAAAAGTAGATATGCATTGTAACATCCTGTTTTGAGAAAAATAGTAAAATTTTCAAGTTTAACAAGTTTGACCTTAAATGGGCTTAGGGTTGACTTTTTGTATGGTTGTGTTTTGGCTTTGACTTTGGTACAGCTGCATATAGCTAGTCGATACGAGTCCGTAGACTAGTAGTACGCTTGATTCGGAGTTAAAACCAGGAAGTTATGGTCGTTTTAGTGTTAAGGGCTTTTTGGTAAATTGGCAAGGGCTGATATTTATGAGTAAGAAATGACCATTTTGCCCCTGTCTTCATCTTTAAAAATCTGGAATTTTTCCCAGCCACACCCGATCTCCCCCCCACCTTCACTGTGCCCCCTCATTCCCACGCCAGCAGCCACCGGATCTTGGCCGGAGCTGGCCGACAACTACCTCTAGATCGAAGCCGGCGACCTCCTCTTCCTCCCCGTACAGGTGGTTCGCCGTGAAACTGCCTTGATAGCCAAAAATTGCAGCGAAACTGAGAGATCGTGCAACCCGTGCACAGTCGCGACACCACCTTTGGCCGGCCATATCTTCATTGTATGGCGGAGTTACGATGTGTTCTTGGTACCATTAGAAAGCTGGTGTGACGATCTACACGTTGGTACCAAGTTTGATCCCGGAAAACTACCGGAGCACGATGGAAAATGGCTGCAAAGTCTCAGAAAAACCACCTGCGACAGCCACCTTTCCACCCCGATCTACTCCGATCGCCGGCGAATGGCACGACACAACCACCACCACGAGCTTTAGACCGCGCCGGCAACCAGATCTGCACCTTCCCGAGCTCCGACGATCCTCCGACACACCGCACTCGCCGCCCACAGCCGCCACGGTCCTCCTCCATGCGCCACTACCAATCTCCTCCCTTTCCGGCGAGTGAGTGCTCACTTCCCATCCCAACGCGTTCCTGGGGTCATGGGCAAGCTTTCCGTACCTTCAATTTGGTCCAATTTTGGTCGGTTTCAAAAATGCCCAATTCTATTTGAGGTTCGATCTTCCGGGATCGATTCCGACCATTGGCGAAGACGAATCTTAAAATTAAAGGTATATTCTCGTTCCTTGCATCTTCAATTTCGTTTCTGTATAAATTTTGTTGAAATCGGACTTGAAATGGAAAAATCCATTTTTTTTGGGGATTTTTGCCGATTTGGAACATTTTCGTAATTTTTGAAAATATTGGAGCATTTTTGTAATTACTGAAAATGTTGGGCAATCTTAGAAATCAATGTTGTAATCTTGTAATTGGAGACTCAGAGGACTCTTTTGAGCCTTTGATTAGTTTTTCGGTAATTTAAAGAATTGTTTTGGTAATTTATTTGTAAATGTTTGTGCATGTTCGAGGGCTGGACCAGAGATCCAGCAGGAGCACGCGTCAGATTAGTGAGTGCAATTATTTTTCCAAATCGTTTTGGGGGTTATATGCTATATTTGATTGAATTTCAATTAATGGTTTGAATTAAATTTTCTTTATGCATTTACATTTTAATTATTAAATATGTTTATGATGATTTAAATATTCGCATGAGTTTGATTTTTTGATTTGATGAATTTCCTATTTATTTGGAATAAATAGGAAATTGTGTTTTGATTGATTGTTTAATGAATTTTGAAGTTTTCGGATATTTTATGATAGTGTGGAAAAATTTGGTGATTTTAAAGTGATTTGGGCTTTTGTGAAATTTAATAAAGTTTTGTGGCAAGTTTTCTAATAATTGAAGATTTGATTGTTTTTTTTTTTAAAAAAATAAAATAAAATTTTCTTAATAGAAGATTTTGGAAAATCGTTGAATTTACTGCGATACTTTTAAAGGTAAAGGAATTTGAGAAATTTTATGAAATCTCATGATCGATGATCTCAGAAATGATTTTGAAATGTATCATGATTTTGAGGAGTACCTTGCGGTATTGTATGATGACTAAGATGTACGGATTATTGCGTGCTATATTATTATTTTGCCATCATCTGCTGCGGACACGTGTCGGGAGAGAGATGATGAGGATCCTGCCATGACGGATTTGGGACGCCGGTTCGTTGTGATGAGTATACCCCCCTCCCCCCGCCCGTGACGCCGTCAGGACGCTGAAGATCACACGGCAACGATACTGTGATGTGGTACTAGGTTGATTTATATGATTTGGATTTATACGATTTGGATTTATACGATTTGGATTTATATGATTTGGATTTATATGATTTTCGATTCAGGGTTGCAGTTATGATTTTGTATTCATGGATTTTACCTCGTGGTTTTAGATTAGGGATTTTGAATTTATGCGTTGGAGCCCATGGTATTTGGTTTTAGATCGGTTTTGGATTTAACAAATGTTTCTACTTGCCATTTTATACAAACATGTTTTACAAATAAATTTAATGTTTCTTGTTGAGATTATATATATGGTTTAGTCATTGATTCGTGATTTCAATGATCATTTTAAATTATGTTTTAGCCCCATAAACCGTTTTATAATGATTTAATGATTTTGGGGATAAAACTAAGAGTTTTGCGAAATGATTTTCAAAACGGGGAACTTTTCAACTGAGTGACGTGAGGTTTGAGTGTAAGGGATTTTAACTGTTGAACTTGTATTTTGTAGTTACCTAGGAGCACTCACAGAGATTTTATATCTCATGTTTTGTGTTTTTAACTTCGTTCCCTAGGTCCTAGCTGCAGGTCTTCGTGAGCTACCATCGGTATCGCATCCGTATATCTCATCTGCACTTGACTTCCGCTACTGCCTTTACTTGTATTAGACTCTGTTCCTTTTATTCTGTTTATTCTTGGATTTGTATCATTTATATTTTTGTTTATCTCACTTAGTGGCTCTGACATTTCCACCCACTTTCTAAGATGTTTAAATATTTATTTCAGTATGGCTAGTTGATTTTGTTGCGATGCATATCTACTTTTCGTCCTATTTATTGTTTTATTGTTTATTAAACCCCTTTTCAAAGGAGAATTCTATCGGCTACGCCGAAGGGTTCTGGTGAAATCTTCCTCAGGCGGGGCCTCTCCGGTTAATCTAGAGGGATTTCCAGAGCGGATCCTGCTAGTATATCGACAAGACACAATAATATTTACAATTTAGGTACCAGAGATTTACAACAGCACTAGCAGATCAAACAAACACATTTACAAAGATCAAACATCTCAAACAATTCCATGTCAAATATCAAACATACAATATGTGTGCACACATTCATATATAATAATGATCAACTTCCATGCATGTATTGCTCAACAAGACAATACTATATAACCAACAACATGTTCAACAATACAGATTACAATACTCTCACTAACCGAATGCAGTCTCAACTGCTCAACACTCTTATATGGGATACATACTCATGAATGATGCCTGCAGACAAGCTTTTGGTTAGTGAATCTATAAATATGCGTGTGTACATTAAATATGAGGTCTTTACCACTTTATCATTCATTTTATATATATATATATTTATATAAATTCACATCGATGTATTTGACTCTAGATATACTTTTAATATTATTGGAGAAAGTTACAGCTGCGGAATTATCACAGTACATTTTTATTAGTCTCACAATGAAGTCAACAACTACTAAAGCATACACAAAATTCCGCAATCAAATCGTTTCAACGGTTGCCTCAATACACACAACATATATTATGCCTCTACAGCTAAGGAATACTCTACCTCTATAACTAAGGACGCTACAACAATCTGCTTGCATAACTTTCTAAGACATAGTTCCTCATGTCATGATACAAACATACCTAGTAGTGGAACTCATATCATCCACGCATCCAATATAATTAGCATCATAGTAGCCAACCACATCAAATGAGTTGGTGCGCTGATCTGTCAACATATAATCTTTTAAACATGAAAATATCTTAATACATTCTTAACTGCTTGCTAACACATTTAAAAAATATCAAATTGTGTGCGCACTTACAGCACCTTTATAGCATACTAAGATTATCAAACATGAAGATATCAAAGACTGAGATTACTCAAATACCTACCAAGCACACTTACAGCATAATAAATATCAAATTTTGTGCGCACTTGAGTACAATAGACTCATAGTAATAGCAATGTAGAAATATTTGAGACCATTTTTATTTAACATCTTCTCACTTCCATCTTTGAAAAAATAATCCTTAATAAATTTGTCACTTTTCACCACCGAAACTTTACCATAAAAAAAAAAAATTAACCATAGCTAGAAAAATCTTTATCTCCAAACCATATAAAGCCTTACTAAAGTCCTCAATATCAAAATATTGACCAAACAACATTCAATATATATTTTTTTTTTCATAAAGATGTCAGTATTATTGGACATAAATAGTATGTCACCAAACACATTGAACATAAAATTGCTCCCACTTATCCATGTCAGAATTATTAAATGCAACTAGCATGTCATCACATACAAAACATATATACGAGGTCACTCCCATTGACCCTCTATAACATTCTTCAATAAATAATTATGATGTTGTCTTTAAACATAGATATATCACTATATCAAGGCTTACTCAATCCATAAATTGACTTACTGAGCATACAAAAAAAATTCATTCCCTACCTTTCGAAAGCCAACTTGTTATACCATTCAAATGTCTTTACATAGATATCCATTTAAAAAATGCAGTTGTAACATTCATTATATGCATCTGCTTCTCTTGGCTAAATCTTTAGCCATAAATCTCAGTTTTAAACTTTTCCATTTAACTATTGGAGTAAGTTTAGTATGAAAAATTCATATTCAACCAACAAATTTGTATTATAATGACAATTTAACTATATTATGTATCATAAATATCACATTATCAATCATCGCATCTAATTCAAAAATTAGATTGCAAAATACTTATGGCTTCTCAATAATTGTTGAATCAAATTTTGCAAAATTGAAATTTTGCAAAACCACATAATCATCATAAATATTATGTCTGTAAATCTTTTATGACCATTTTAAAAGCACATATAGTTAAACCTAAGGACACTCAAACATATAGGGTCCTTTTGGTACGCAGGATCGGATTGGATCGGATATAGCTGGCATGATTGGATCAGATTGGATTTCAGCAGGATTGGATTTCTCAAATCCTGTCATGTGTTTGGTGCTGGATCAGATTAAATGACATAATTTAATATACTGTGTTTGGTGCAGTCTCAGACTGGACTGGGTTATATTTTTATTTTATTTTTTATTTTATAAATTATAAATTAAAATGCAATTTTAATTGTCAATTTAAATAAGTATGATATATAAAATATATTAGAATATATTTCTAATTATAAAACTTGTTAAAACATAATATTATATCATTTAGTAAATATTAAACATAATTTAATACAAATTTGTCATAATTGTTCACAACAACTGAAAGAACTGAAAAATTTTATTCATTTTGAATGTCACCAATTAGAATATATAGAAAACTTGCATTTCAAGTGACCATTTCTGAAATATCAACATGCACTGAATGATTCTCAAAATCATTATTGTTTTCGTTTGAATATTTCTCATGGACAAATCAATCCCACTGGTTGGAGTTTTGCAAAATCCCATAAAGCAAAGATCCCAATCAGGAACTCCAACCAGAAATAAAATGTGAAGCAAAAATATTGAAGAACTGCGGACAAGGAAATATCAATCTCTGAGTGTAAAAACTATGTAAGCTTGGCGTGGATCATGCTTACCTTTGTTTAGACTGGAAATAGATTCCAAGTGATATGGAGATTCCAAAATCAATTATGTTCTACAATTGTTATGTTTTACATACTTCAGTTGCAAAAGCATTTACAACTCAATCAAAGGATGGAAAGGGAGAAGGGGAAAACTACAAAGAAGGAATTTTTTTTTGGCAAACAAAGAAAGGGTATTGAATTATTAATCTATCAGATTGTTACAAACTTACAAATAGGTAAAAAAGCACATAGGAAAGTTATTGGTAAATGGTTGAACAAGCTAAATGCTTGTAAAACATCCTCTGTTTGCTCACAATTCACCATCCCATAGTTCTTCAATGGTTTTGTAGGCACCTAGAGTCTCGTGGATGGACATAGTACCCTTAATTAGCCTCTCCTGCACACCAATAAAAGAAAATAAAATCATTCAAAAGCATATAAAGACCCTCCACTTGAAAATCAATTTGGTTCTATCGAATTTTTATGAATTGGAAGAACCAACCATTTTGTAAATCACAATAAAATCAGGTGCTTATACCAACAAAAAATTTGACTGACAACAAAATGCTAGTATAATTGTAACATCCAAATAGACTTTTGAAAAAGATTCCAAGCACAGAAAGCATATATGAAATTAGAATTATTTGAAGTTTGAGGAAGTGACAAATAAATGAAAAAAAAAAAACCACTTGCCTACTTAATTTCCTAAATTTGGCAAACAAATTTTCGGGTATAGACCATTCAAATATAGCAAAATTTTCCTTAATCTCAGCCTCAATTGTGCTATTAGGAAACTGGATTGTTTAAGACCAAGCTTTGCCAAAACATGTTAGAAACTCGTCATCTAAAATGAAGCCGTTGTGACCTTTGTCAAATTGATTGAAAGCTTCCTTGAAAAAATAGCAAACACAGCAACCTGAAAACAGGGAAAAAACAGCAAACACAGCAAATACATTTATACATGTTATCACAACCTGAAAAACAGAGAAAAAACAGCATCTCACTTGAGTAAACCAATAAAATAGGGAAAAGTAGTTGCAAGTATAACCAATAAATAATTATGGTAATTAGCAAGATCATATTCATTAGCATATAAAAAACTACTATGTCATAATTTAATACAAATATGTTCACAATAACATATAAATAACTACTAAAATTAAAAAAATAAAATATGAATTACTTGTTGAAATATAATATACTCAATTTTTATGCTTTGATCCATGTACTAAAAACCCATTAATATCATTTTGTTAAAACAACGACTTGGAATTGAAAAGATGGCTAGAATTATGACAAGCCTATGTAATCAGATTGGTCCCACATTCACGAAATTACTACATTCATTTTCTTCACATAGATAAAGACAACACAAAAGCAGCAAAAACAGAGGCAACGTGGAGGTCCAGAAAACCATTCGCGGTGAGGCAGTTGATTCCCTTGAATCAAATAGTCTTCCTAGTCAGTCAATTATTGACTGTTTTTATAGGTTGCAGATTTTATGTCTTCCTTCATATTAAATAAATTTTCCTTGCTATGTTTCAACCATAAATTGCCCTTACTGTTCAATCCAATTTATTTCCTTCTCACCAGTTCCTAATGTCCTATCCATTTTCGTTTCCACATCATATATAACATAAAGAAAATAAGATTTGGAGGCTTGGAACTCAATCTATAGAGCTCAACTAGTTTAAGTACAGGAAAAACCAAAATTTGTGTAAAAACTTGTTCAATATCTTTTATACAAGTCTATGATACAAAGAGAAAAAATTCCCTTTGTGAATATCTGGGAAATTTTTTTCATTCAAATTATATACAACTTCCACATTGCTCTTACCAAAATGGATAGAGTAATCATGCATACTACTTAAACTATGCTTCAAATGACATTAAAGCATAATGGCAATGGAAATATGAATAACAGTGGATCTCTTGTATAATTAATCAACAAACTAACAAAAAAAATAACAAAATCAGCAAATCCAGCAACAGAACACATAATATGGAAAATTATACAAAATTGTTTTCAATTAATCAACAAATTAACAAAACCAGCAAAGAAAAAAACAATGTTTGACCAGACACAAAACAGAGAAGGGGAAAAATCATAATTGACCTAGGGTTCAGTTGGAACGGATCCGATGCGCAGCGGAGACGATGAGCGGCGGGGCTGAGCAGCAGGGACGATGAGCAGCAAGGAAGAAGAGTAGCCGGGATGAGCAGCGGGGACGATGAGTAGGATTAGATCGCAACAGGGAAAACTCAGCGGGGATGAGCAACATGACTTTGCAATGTGGTAGAAATCAGAGTCGGCGGGGACGATGAGCAGGGGGACGAACAACGGGGAAAACTGGAGTGAAGAAGAGAGACCGATGGAACGCAACGTGACTTTGGGATGTGCGGGGTAAGGAGAAATCCGAGTTCAGTCTTCAAATCCCACAGGTATACACGGGATTAAAAGATAGTGTAAGTGGGGAAGCCAGATTTGATAAGCAGATTTGTATATCCTATCCTTTTGCACGCCCAAATAGATGATAAGTGAAGGAACCGAATTTCGAAATCCAATTTCTCCTTTATCCGGTGTACGAAACAGGGCCATACATGTCAATTGGAAACATATGGCAAAGAAACTTGTAACTAGGTGCCACATGTCAACTTATTATAAGACCAGCTGTCCACGGGTGGGCAAAATTTTGCAATTTTTCACTTGTATATATATATATTAGTAATTTTTGTAAAAAAATTGTATTTTGCCCCTTCAAAAATAATTACAAATTCTCAAATTTAATATTTATCATTTTAAATCATTATTTATCATAAAAATAAATAAATTCAATATTTAATTTTTTAAATTATTTATTTATCATAAAAATAATATAAAATATAATATTTGATGTTTTATAATGTAATAGATAATAAATATAGTAGTTTTGTATTGAACGTTTAATTTAAATTGTATTATATATTTATATATTAAATATTTGATAATCCACCTCATATATATATATATACATATTTTTTTTTACTTTTTAAGTTTGCAATTAACATCAAAATTTTATCTTAATAGAATTTAAATTTGCTGTTTTTTATTTTATTTATTTTTGTTTTTAATTTTGTAATTATTACATTACATTTTTAATCAATTAATTTTATTTTATAACTAATTTTAAAATTTAAAATTTAAATTTGATTTGTAAAGACTTTTATAAATAAAAGTCAATGATAAAACTATTTGGTTTTTTTTTTTTACGAACAATAATTTTAAATTTGAATCTTACAATATCTAAAATAAAAAAATTGAAATAAAAAAATTGATATGTAAATATTTTTTTCTATATCTAAGTTAATTTGTCTTAAACCTGTCTGTTGCTAACATTTCTGAATTTGCCCCATGGCTGTCGAGGTGTGCCATGTGCAACTCCTACATGTTTTGCCACGATGTCATGCCAACATATCTTGGCGTTCAACATGTTGGGTTGCCATTGGGCCAGTTGCCAACAATCAACGTCACAAATGGGCATGGGGCCTTCCAGTTATGGGCTTTTGTTCCATGGGTCAAGCCCAAGATCAAGCGGAAAAGGATTCATGAGTCAGTTTTTTTCATTTGGTCTGCTAAGTCTCACCGTTCCTGTTAAATTTAGCAATGTGTTTTAATGTCCAACATCTCTTATTACCGTTGGATAAGTGAGCAAAATCAAACTAAATTGTACAGATAGAATTAAACTGTTGTTTTTAGTTTGTTCTGTAAAAAATAAATAGTTTGATTACGTTAGTTATGTAAAAAAACCGTAACTAACTATTTGATTTACAATTTAGGTGATTTTCAAACCAAACTAACCCAAACTACCTGTTAATATATAATATATTTTATTACTAATGATAAATATTTTTATGTTTGGGATGTGTTATGCAATTTTTAATTTGGATTGTAATATCTTTAATTTGGATTTTAAATTGTAATATTTTTAAATTGAATTTAGTATTATAATATTGAAATTAGTTTAGACTTTAAAGTTTAGACTAGTATTATTAAATTAAATTTAGACTATAGAATTTTATAATAAATCATTACTTTATATTTTAATTAGAATTTGGACTATAATATTTAGATGAATAATTGAATTGATGTATCATTAATATCCATGTTAATTAACTTTTAATTGGTTTGTAATTTATGAAATAAATGAAAGTGCAATTAAAAATAACAAATGGGCCGAGGCCCAAACCGTTTATAAATGATTTGGTTTGGTTTGAGTGGTTCTGACGGTTTAGCTATGTTTGTTATTAAACTAAATTGCAAACTACAATTTTGTTTGAATTTTTACAGAAAAATTGTCCAAACTAAACCATGATTTTAGGCTTTTTTGCTATGGGCCATGGGGCCCATAGAGCAAGTCCAAAGATACATAGCTAAAACACATGGTTAACATGTACCATGTGATAGCAGATTGGACTGCATGCAAATCACAAAAGTTTCGACATGCCATTCGAGCATGTCTAGTGTTACGGGCTTGGCATGAAATAAATCTCTAACACTAGGCGAGCAACATGCCATGGTGTCATTGGGTCAACTATCAAGCAAAAGGCCATGTTTGACATAGCTTTTACTTTTGATTCTACTTCTCTTATGCTTCTTTAAAAGTGTTTCCTGAAGAAGCTAGTCTTCATTGACTTTGATAAAAATGACTTATAGAGGCCATAAGCATTTTTAGAAAATTATCCAAACATTTTCAGATGCAGTTTTTGAGCTTTAAAAACTGATTTTGACTTCCCAGAAGCTATGCCAATCAGGATCTAAGTTGATGTGGCACATGGTCAACCAACTTGGGAGAATATGGAAGATCGTGGCTTAAAATGTTATACCTAATTATAGTGGTAAAGTTCTATTCATAGCTTTTCTATAAATGAGGAATTTTTTTTCCCACATTTCTTATATTCAATAATTTGGATGTTATGAAAATGAGTAATATATAAATAATAATAAAAACAATAGTATTAATTCAAACAAATTAACACATACAATATGCCAAAAGAGCAATATTTTTTCTCTTTCAAATCAAATTCACTTCCCAGGTACAAAGTTTGTGGCATATGCCCAAGCATTGGTGTCAACAGGGTCAACCAAATGATGAGCCAGGGAGAGACATTGTTGAAGTAGCCATGGAAAGCAAATGAATAAGAGGTTTGAAGTTTGAATATCAAGCACTGTGGGGAAAAAACTTTGTTGTCCAGAGGGTGATAGAATGTTATGAATGGCAATGGGTTGGGTACTCTATATAAAATGCTTTTTAGTGCAAGGGTTTCTTATCGTTGTAACATTATATTTTGATGATCCTCTAATTACCCTTTCAGTTTTCTATTGGCATTTCGGAAGTGGAAACTGGAAAAGACAAATCCAACTTGGATTTTCAAATGTCTGCTCCTTAGCCATTAGCCAATAGAATTTGTGCACGTGCTTATGGAGATGCAAATATGATTGGCGGATAAGATAGGAAATCTTGGCTTACCAACTTCATCATGGTTTTTCGTTTTTTCATATCTTTCAGTTCAAAATCCTCTCTTTTTTTTAGTTATTCAAATTCAATCAAAGGATAATTGTATGAATTGATTTTTGGAGATTGATATTCACGTATGGTTATCAAGAAAGCAGTACACATCGTTTAAATAACTTTTTCTCTTTTAAAATAAACTAAAACAGAGAAACAACCAGCAATATATTTGAATATATTTTACAAATAATTATCACCACCAGTTTATTTGACATATTTTTAAAGCATATTGAAAATTATTCTGGTATTTGGTAGCTGACGCAGTAAGTGTTCATGAAATCTTTACCATATTAATATTCTATATTATTATTTTATCATTTTGCTGAATTTTATATTCATTATGTTATTTTATATAAAACATTTGATGACTCATTATCACCCTTGCATTGAATGTCTGCACCGCGCATTTGGCTCATTAACATGATAATCCCTACAAAAGCAAGCAACTGGATGTTCTTTCACCTAAACTTTTACTAGTGTCACAGGAACATCTTCAGCACATAAAAATGAATGATATACGTCTTTATATGAAAGCTTATCTAATGGGTTGGAATGAGAATCACAAGGATGATCAAATGGATTAGAGAACCATAACTCTTAACAAAGTTAGATAATTAAAAACACATGGAATTGTGTAAGTTATTATAAAAATCTATCTCTAAATAAGGCAGGCAGAAGGAACGTTTTTACTATTGAAGAGCTGCAAAACATGGATGCTGAAACCTAAAACAAATTTCAAATAAAGACTGGGATTGACACAAGGGCCATCCTGACCGTATAGTTACTCCTATTCGGCATACCTACTCAGCAAGATCGTCAACAATCCTTATAATAATACCATGTAAATTAGTAGAGTGGAAAAGGAAACAACAAATCATCATATGTGCATAAGCTTGTGAGATCGTGAAAATTATGAAACCAAGAAAAAAACATCAACAAGAAGTGTGAATGCCATGATTTTTATAATTAAAAATTCAATGCAGCAATCAAATTTATTCTCGTCAATAAAGACTTAGAAGGATTTTTTGTCATATTTAGAGAGTCTGTTCTTATACCTATGAGGTCCTATGAACCCATTGTTTGGGTATTGATGATTTGAATATTCGCAGTAGCAAGGCTTTTTTTCTCGTGCCTAACTTGTTTATGCCAGAGCTTCTAGTAACACCGAGCTTAAGTGCATCTCGCCCTTCTTCTGCAATTCTTTTTCTCACAGCCATCAACAAACCTGTACCCTGAGGACAGACATTTCTCGCCTCGTCATCTCCATGTTGCTCTTTATCTACAGTTTCTGAGCTGGCACCATTATCTGCCACATTATCAGATTGTTGTTTTGTGACTTCATCAGTATTAGCTCCATGTCCACAGATGTCCTCGTACCCTTCGGGGAAACTGCTTCCCCACCATTTATTTGACACAGTTGATAAGCCATTAGATGGGAATCCATATTTAAATTCGTCCAAGGCTGTAACTGATTTCGCCAAGCTTGTGCTGAGCATAGTCTGGGGGCGGCCAATCTGAACATTCTTTCCTCCTTGCTGCCTTAAATTATGCAGCTGTGTCACACTTTGAGATTTTGACATTTCGTTACTTCAGGGTTGAGATGTCTGCATTAAAAAATAATCCAAATGAAGGGAATAAAGAATGACAACTAATAAAGCTCTATATCATACACTTGTATCAGCAATCTGAATTATCCAAATTTCTGAACAAATTGCAAATTCGCTAAATTGAAAAGAACTGATAGGCAATTTATAAGAAATGTGAAACAAGGGCATACCTTAAATTAACAACAAAGATCCAGTCGACAATCAGAAGATCAGTCATAAAATAGTAGTTGCAACAAGGTAAGCAAATAAACAAGTAGTAATAAAATAGTAGTTGCAACAAGGTAAGCAAATAAACAAGTAGTTGCAACACACATATTAAAAATCATCATACATAAAATAAATAAATTAAGTAATAAACAAATAAACCAAGTCTTTAGCCGCAGTCATTATGTGGCAAGATTTGTCTTTATATATGCAAGCAGTCAGCAGTTTGTGAAAAGAAAAAGGAATAGAACGCGAGGGGGGAAAAATATGAAACAAGGAAGAGTCAATGGTATAGCTGAACATGCAAACCATCATACCTTTGTATACCAATCTTTGACAGCCAAGATACTTTGTAAAATTCTCCAACAGCAAATTTTTGATCTCTTTGATGTTCTTTCCAGAATGAAACTACATTACATATGAAAAATCACCACTGAATTTCATACATAGTTTTTAGAGAGAGAAAGAGAAGATGTTGAATTGGCCAAATTTATAGTACTAATTGTGGCATTTATAAATGAAATCAAAAGTAAAACCACTTGAGACCATGTTAATAAAAAATGACATAAAATTGTCTATCCATCAAACTTCAGAAAGGAGTTAACAAACTTCTAATATACTTAATTCTAGCAATCGCATAGTAAAAAAAACAAACAATTTAGTAGAACTTCAATTACCTTCTGATATTAATAAGCCACCTATCAAAACCATTTTAAGGTCATACAAAACATGTACAAACACATGTTACATGAAGATTAAAACATCATGCATATGATCTACTTTCAGAAGATGTATATATAGATCAGTAAACAACATTCATTATAATTTAGGTCATGACTCTTTAAAACGACCTAGAAATCAAAAACTACTCCATCTTCACTAAGGACACAAGCTAAACACTACAAATCTAAAATATCAGGATGCAAGGAACATAATAGAGCTCTGACCTCTTGTGTTTGTGAGTAGATAACATAAAAATGTATATCTAATCACTAACTCATCTGTTGGAATTCACAAGATTACAAATCCTTATCACCCTATTTCAGTAAATAGCTTATAGATCTATTCCTCCCATGGATTTTAATAGTGCAAATATTTCTATTTTCTAACTCAGACTACCACTTCGCATTTTTCTGAGTTCAACCCTGTCATTATTGGATAAGAAATATTGTGAAAAAACAAAAACCCAGATGGATACTTCAAGGTGGGGAAAAAAAAAACCATCTTCCAGTTAGCATTTTTGAAATCCTATAACTTCTTTTGAGACCAATATCGGAGCAATATAAGCTTTCAAATGCATACGAAAAACATCTATATTTTGAATATGCAAAAAAATATAAAATTACAGGATTTTTCACCCAAAAGCAGTGATTTTTTCCCGACCGAAAACCCAAATTGAAACCGTCTTACATTGTATTCACCAAAAAATAAACCGTCTCACAGTGAGACTAGCAAATAGTAAGTAAATTTCTTTTGTTTTTGGAGAGTTCAATTCGGAAGCATTTATTATGAGCAATAATTTCATGCTTTTTGATAATGAAAATTGAAAATTAAGTTTTTGCTTCCTAAATTAAATGCTTGTGTACCTGTGAACTCTAAAATCGATAAACCCTCAGTAAGTTGCCGAGATATATTGAGGAAGAAAAAGAAAATTTTTAAACTTTTCGATTTGGGTGGCCCTCAAGAAAACAACAATTCCCCATCACTTTTGAATTGATTCATCAAATCAACATTGGTTAAAATCACTCTAACGACGTGCCGTTTCTTTAGATTCGGACGAATCGAGAAAGTGCAGAGGAATCAACCTGAACCAAGTTTTCTACTGTTTGCTTTTCATCCCAAGTTTCACGGCAACCAAACATTACATTCGACCAAATTTATGTATTATTCTTTGTTTTTTTTTTTGGTAATCCGTTTTTGTATTCTTTTAAAAAGAAAACAAATTTGTATATTATAAAAATTCGTATTTATTAATTTCCTGAATATTTAATAATTAATAAAAGACATAAATATAATAGTAGAAAAACTATGATAAATAACTTTTTGAAGAAGCCTAACTTCATGTCATGTCTTGTTATATTTATGTTAATTGTTTTCATTTGTATAAGATTTATTAAGTTTTTATATTGTATTGTATTTGTATTGTGTTATATTCTAGAGACAATTTTAAATATAGTTTCTGACTTTTAGTATAATTCTAAATACAATTTTATTGTTTCGTATAATGTATAAATACTTTTTACGAAATTTTGACTTAACACTAATGTCCATGTCAGGTCCCTGTCAGAAGGTAAAATGTCCAAAATACCTTTATATTAATTAAAATAATAATAAATTTTGAAAATTAAAAAAAAAAAATTTGAAAGAGATGTGACAGTTGACCATTACTGTGCAACGGTCACAAAATTCTCTATTTATACTGCACACTGCATTTTAAAATACACCCCTTGTGATCGAAAAATTACTCATTACAAACTTTTTTTTTTATCCTACCAGCATAACCATAACCACAGACCACCACATACCAGTTGCCATTCCTTTTTTCAAAATCAAGTTTGCAAAAACACCCATTCATTTGCAAATTTTACTCCTAACAGCAGATTCATATAGCAAGAAAGTTAAAAAATGCATTCATCAACTAGTATGAGCAATATAAACGGCAGCATCATCAAGTTCAAGAACATAAGGTGTCAATGTGGAAGGAAAGCTGGAATAAGGATTTCAGAGTCAACAAGAAACTCATCCAAGCTGTATTTTTTTTTTTATAAGGAAAATGCAACTATTATAGCTTTTGGACTCCTGATAATAAAGAGTTTAGCACAGATGATGATGCAAGTAGTTGAAACATATCTCGACCATCCAATAAGGCAAGTGAAATGCAGATTAAAAAGGAGATTAAATCATTGGAAACAAGAGTGCAAAAAATAGAGACAATGCAAGGTTTATTGAAGGTCATTATGTTTATGTTTGTTTTGCTCATTGTTGTAGTTGCATTTGCAATGAAAATTATGAAACAAAGTGAATATTGCATTAGCAATAAAAGTTATGTAACAAACTGAATAAAGTTATGGAATGAAGTGAAAACACAATATATTGAAATAAATCTCATCAAGTGAGTATTGCAGTTACAACCTAGATTTCTATAAATATAGGGGATGCAACCCCATTAGTCACCCTAAAGGTCATCACTAACTATTTTATGTTGTACCTTAAAAAAAAAAAAAAGGGTCACAGCTACAGCCAATATATACCCATCATAGTCCTATATGACTAAAAACAATGGCTCTCTACATAGCCCATCTAATTCCATTTACAGCATTTCCATTTACAATTTCCAAGTGCTTACAATAACATAGAATGGTCAAAAAATACACCACTGCACAGCATGAACAAAAAAAGAACCAGTGTCAATACCAATGCACTCACTTGATGACAAAAGGCAGCAACCAACCATTTACAGCTATTGGTGTTGCTGCTGTGTTGAAGGACCTGCTTCCCCATCTCATTGCTGCTGTGTTGAAGGATCTGCTTCCCCATCTCCTTGCTACAAACATAAGAGAAATAGTATGAACAATAATTAATTAACTTCAAGTATTCATAAAATAATGTAAACAGTCAAGAATGCCTCATTGCAAAAATACATTTATGGTTTTCGATCTCTTTACATTTTTTGAACAACTTCTATTATGACCAAGACCCTTGCATATGCCACATATCAAAGTGAAGTACCTAATGTTCTTTGCTGGCTCATCTGGCTCTATTCTTCTACAAATTTGGCCTATCAGGCTGCTTTTTCTTTTCTGGTGGTAATACAAATTCAGCCTTAACATCCGGCAACAGGCTCTCATTTGAAATTAGGTGGATTGCAGTGTTGTAAGTCTGCAAGTATGTAGATGTCTTCAAGCTGATATCAACATACTCAGCAGGGTCTTCTCTCTTGTACATAATACATGTCATGGCATGCTTGCAAGGAATCTCACTTATCTACCACCCTCCACATTGACAGGTTGGTTTGTCCATATGAATGATGGAAACTGTGGTCTCATCAATAACTTCAAATTCATTTTCTGATGCCCAAATCACCTCTAAGTGTCTCCCAACCTTCTGTATTTGCTGAATCTTCTTCAAGATTGTAGGAGAAACTGATGTAGTCCATTTAGCTGCCTCATTCTTCCTTTTCTGAATCTTTCTCATCACTTTTCTTCTTATTTGCTCCAGCAATGATAACACTGGCCCACACATTTCCATGCTAAGCTGACTATTCCAAGACTCAGTCACGTTGTTAGTACAGTGGTCATTCTTGACTACCACATCAAATAGATGTCAACTCTAATGATGAGGTGAAATTTTGTTGATCCACTCATACGCTTCCTGATTCGTAGTCCTTATTTGTTCCATGAAATGCCCAAAGTCCCTTGCATTTGTGGATCTGGCAGCCCTCCAGATCAGTTTCCACACCATAACACTAGTAAATATGTTCTTAAAATTAGCAGAAATGTGTCTCATGCAAAATATGCTCGGTGAATTGGGAAAATTAATAGTCAAAGCACCCAAAATCCCTTTCTGCCTATCACTCATAAATGTTATCAGCATCTTATCTTGTACCCCAATGTACTTCATCAACAATTGTAAAAACCAGCCTCAACTATCGAGGTTCTCACCTTCACAAACAGCCACTACCAGTGGAAAAAGACAACTGTTGGCATCCAATGCCACTGCACTTAGTAGCATACCACCATAAGGACCTTTCAAGTGGCAACCATCCAAACCAATGAATGGTCTCCAACCATTCAGAAATTTATCCCTTTGTGCTGAAAAGCTTAAAAAGAACCTTTGAAAAGTAGGGTTCTCATTGGGCACATTCCTTGTGCATGACACTATAGAGAGTGTCACAGGATTCATAACCCTCAATACATTAGCATACTTGTACATCTTATCATAACTCCTTACATGGTCACCACTAAAGCGATGGAGAGCTATCCTTTTAGCTCTCCACAACTTTTGCTTTTTGTACTTGACTCCACACAATTTCCTTAATTTAAGAGCTATGGTTTTGATGTCCATATTTGGATTGCATCTGAGGTCATCCCCTAACTTCGTAGCTATCCAAGTGGCAGTTACACATGTGTTTTTCCTAACTCTTGTACAAGTATGTGTAGGATTGTATGTTTTGAGCTGAAAGGTCTTGTTGTCCAGTAGGAGGGATGCATGTGCTCTCCAAGGGCATCCTGACTGTTTGCATCCAACAGTCACCCTAGTCCTCTCATTTTTCATTCTTACTAGCTCAAAACCTTTATCTATGACAAAATCCCACAACACACTTCTATAATGGTGTATATCCTCAAACACCATACATTTTTCCAAATTAATTGTCCTTTGTTCATTGGGGTCATAGAATTTCCCTTTTAACTGCCTAGACATCTTTCTAGATGGACCCTCCTCCTCTGAGTCAGTCCCAATGAGGCTATCACTATCAGTCTCATTTTCCTCACCATTTCCAGGTTCATAAACAGACACTCCTTCTTCTTATCTTTCATTTTCACTCCATTCAAACTCCTCATCTGAATCAAAATCACTATCAATGTTAGGGTCTTGTTGGGGAACAGGTTCAGGTTAGGAAACATGTTAAGGCTGGGAGAGTGATTCAGTAGAAAGTTGGCTTTGTGATTCAATAGAGCTTTGGCAAGGTACATGGGCAGGATATGTAACAATGTCAATACCATCACTAACAATGTCACTGTCAGCCAATAAATTAGTATCAATGATTGGGGTATATGATTTAGTGTTTTCAGTGGGGTCATTAGCTTGGGGGTCTGGTTGGGTGTCTGGTTGGGTAAGTCTTGGGGCTGAATTTGCAGAGAATATCTCATCCGGCTCAGTAGCTTGCAATGGAAGTATTGTACACTCAAAATGGATAACATCTAAATTTCTTTCCCTAAACTTAGAAAATAGCTCCATTAACTCTCTATCAGTAGATATAACTGTCTTATAATTGTTAATCCAAGGTAATCTAACTTCAATCTCAAACTTTTCATCTGGCATTATTCTTTTACCACAAGCCCTAACCATTGCCTCATTGCACAAGCAGACTAAACTATACTCATCTGCCTCAATCTCAATTGGGCTATATTGGCACCCTATGAAGTCTACCATAATAAGAAATGTCCCCAAGACTACCTAAAAGATGTCAAAACAAAGACAAGTTTAAAAATTCAGTCACCATCAAACACCCATTGCATAAACATATAATCAATCAACTATACAAAACAGTCATAAACATCCACTCCTTCTTCTTCTAATTTTAATATCCATACTCAAACAATAGCAAAACAAACTTGTCATTGCCTCATTGCAGAAACAGATAACCAGCACATACATTATATGTATTTCCATAACCAGACAATAACGAAACAATAACACCATTTCCATAAAACAGTAAATAACAAAATAGTATATGCACTTCCATAAAAAGTTACTAACAAAATGCAATTGCATTTTCATAAACACTTAATGACAAAACAGTATTGCATTGGAAGCCAAACAATATATGCAATTCCATAAGCTTTAATGAAAGCATGACATTAATGAAACTTTCTGCATTGGCATACTAAATGCAGTCATTCACATATAAACACTAAACACTAACATTGAACCATGACTCATGAATGAAAGCATCATGAGTCAATTCATATTCAACATTTTTAATGAAAATAGATTGAGTTCAATGAATATTCAACATATTTAACCCTAAAAAAAAAAACTAACTAACCTTTCACTGCAACAGATTGCTTTCTTCTCAACTTCAATGAATGCTCTCTATAAACCAACTTCAACCAATGCAATCTAAAACCAAAGAAAGTAAAGATTGAGTTAACATTACAAACTATCACTCTTAGTAAACACATTTGAGTTAACAAAAGAAAAATTTAAACTTTAACACCACAGAGATAATATGTGCACAACTATCATTTTTAGGACCCAAAAAATTTTAAAAATGCAACAATTATATAGAAAAAAAAAATAAAAAGAATGCCAAAATATCTTTCCCGAAAGCCACTTTTAGTGGGTGCAATCAAATGATGAAATCGATTATTGAATAAAAAAACCCTAAACACTAAAAAAAAAAAGATTCTCACTCAGAATTTCAGCATAAACCGAAAAGCAAAAGCCATTATCTTTCCTGAAAAAAAAAATTACAAAAACAATAGAAGAGGAATGCCAAAAAATCTTCAAAATCACAGAAAAAAAACATTTTGAAATACTTAGCATGAGGTTATGCTTTCGTGGCTTTCGGGAATGATTACTGATTCGGAAACCCTAAAGAGCTTTCACAAACTCACAACAAAATGAGAAAAAAAAAAACATGGGGTTATGCTTTGTTATCGCTCGAAATACCTGCTTTGAGTCTTTTTTTCTTCTTTTTCTTTTTGCCTACACAACTTTTTTTTTTCTTCATCCTCAACCAAGTGTTTTATGAGAATGTTTAGGCTTATAGGTTCGGTGGAAATGGAGGAATTTTGACACGAAAATGTTGCTTCTCTTAGGTGTGTAAGTGTTTTTTTTTTTTTTTAACAAAGGGAGAAGAAGAACAAAACTTGTTGAAAAAGCTTTACTACGCGTCTCAAGAAAACTGTCGTTTCACTCAATCAACTGACATGAATGGTTAAATAACCAAATTACCCTTCTATCGTTAATTTTAACAGTTTTTCTTTGATAGTAAAGGGTGTTTATGCATTATACGAAACAATGAGGTTGTATTTGGAATTATACTAAAGGTCATGGGGTGTATTTGAAATTGTCCCTATATTCTAATATACTAAATTTAGATATGTTTGTTATATTTTTTATATTTAATAATACATGTTCAAATTATAAAATAAATATCTCAAAAAATATCTACATACAAAATTCTACATGATGTATATTAAATGTTCATTTTAACTAAGAAACGTACACTGCAGAGGCATAATATTAATTTTTAGGTTATTATTTCAAATAAAACTACAAAAAAAAAATTCCCCATACAACGAGTCTAATAGGTCTAATGGATTCCATCCGTTATAATTTGTTTTCTTACTATATTTTATCATGTAACACTGGTACTTATCTGACTCAATTTTTCAGATCTATCTTTAACTATATAAAATAATTTCAATATTAAAAAAATATATAAATAATTTATTTTTTCAATATATGTGAAGAAGACTTGGTATCTAATGCATTATTTAGTCTTATAACAATATTTTATTGTAAATGTCCCTTTATGGTTTTACAATCTTTCTTTAACAAACACTCTCAAAATATATATAAAATTACATGGATTAAAAAAAAAGACTAACCATCCTCACACTTAATTTTTTAAAGTGTTAGAATAACTACGTGGACTGAGTATACTCAGATTGACTCACTTACTAGGCTTTAGTATTCCAATAATAAAATTGAACATGTTATTTAATTAATAGTTTTAAAACTCATTGAAATCACAGTGCATTTACTCTTTAGTAGGCTCATTAGACTAAAAGAATCTGATGTCTCTTTTTCAATAAAATTCTAACAGATTTTGGACTCATTTTTATTTTTAAATATATTATTATTATTATTATTATTATTATTATTATTATTATTATTATTATTATTATTATTATTATTTTGTGTAGTATCTAAAAATGATATGAGAGTTATTATTTTACAGTTAGTCATATTATTTTGACCTAATGAGAAAATGCAAAAGATTGAGATGATTGGTTACATAGTGGTCTTTATAACCTTGTTTAATTACTATTTTGCATGTTCTAACAATCAGGAATCCATGACAGATACAACCATAATGAACGGTATATTTCTAAACTATTTGATACATGCTATCAAACAACATGATAGTTATAGTAAGATAATTAATTTGTTTGTTGCATTTATATGTCCATTGGTTTTTTTTTTTTTTTTTTCTAAACGGAGCATGTTTATCACATAACATGATTATTAATTTTACAATGTTATGATAGCTTGTCCATGCTTGTTCAATATGCTATGTGGCTGTTTTATTTTTTGTTCACTCTTTTTTCGGATAAAATCAAAACTGAATTGTTAATTGATATTTGACTGTATTTGGAAAATCTGAAATTTTATCAAACTAGATGTTACTATGTTACTCAAAATATATGTATGAACGTTGGTATTGCGATTGAAACAAAGGATTTGATGTTGTTAAGTGAATATTTTCAAATTGTTGGATGTCTGTGAATAGATCTGCATGATGTTGAATTAGCTTATGCACGTTTAGGATTTTACCCGTTTGTGAAATTTTGGATTTTGAGTTGAGACTCAGTTTTATTGAACTTATTACTTGGTTTTCGTTGTATCATGTATCTTGACATTGTTTTTGGTTTGAATGCTTGAGAAATCAGAGGGTTTGTAAAAAAAATTAAGACAAATTTCCTAAACACTTTTTTATTTTATTTTTTATAATTCCAAATTAAACTTTGTAGTTTTATAAATATCACAGACCAACTTCTCCATTAATGTATTTATATTAAAATTTACGCTAGAAATATATATTGATCTTTTGATGTTAAGATTTGTGAATACAACTTTATTTTTTTTTAAAAGAATAATAAACACTTTTTTTTTATAATTCCAAATTAGACCTCTTAATTTCATATATATATCAAAAACCAGCTTCATTATTAATGTATTTCTATTAAAGTTTACACCGAAAAAAAATATATATATATATATTTTTGGTAAATGCCAAAAAAAAAATATTGATCTTTTGATGTTGAGATTTCTGAAATAAATATTTTTTTGAAAAGAATAATAAAAAATGAAAAGATATTTTTAAAGAAATTGAGTTAGTTTTTTTTTAAAAAAAAAAACTCATCTATTAGTCATTCTCTCTCTCCTCTCTCCCTCTTCTTTTTATCACCTCTCTCTAGAAAAAAAAAAAAAACCCAAAAAAAAATACAAAAAATACAAAATAGAAATTCAAATAAGCCAGAATTTTTTTTAAACTCTTTTTGCCCTCTTCTCACTCATCTCTCTGTCTCTCTCAAAAAAAAGAATTAAAAATCTTCTTTTTAAAGGGAATTGCCTCCAACAGAAGCTCTAAAAAAAGCCTCTTTCCATAAAAGCCAAAGTAGGTGAAAAGAGAAAAAAATTTAAAAGATTGTTCTTTTCTTTTCTTTTCAAATTTATTATTATTTTAATGTAGTCAAGAGAATTATAGTTTTTTTAGTCTCACAGTGGTATTAACGCTCAACACTGTAAGAATTAGAAATACAGGTAGGTCCTTTTTAATTAAAAAAAAAAAAAAAACTGAATTAGGACCTAAGAATGACTGGTTTTAGTGATATTCTGCCTTTTTTATGACTGAATACTCTCTCTCTCTTTTTAGGTTGGCCGAATCATTACCAAAAAAAGTCTAGAAATTGAACAAGGAATGAAACCCCAAAAATGGCGACTAGATCTGTGATCAAAATCGATTAGGATGTGAAGAGGTCGCAGTGCAATCTGGGTCAAACTCGACTTGGCTGGCTGGAGAAAATGCTTGCTGACATTAGCATCTTTAAAAAAAAGAAAAAGATTTTTTTAATTTACCGTTTTGTTTTTTAATGGGCAATCTTGTTTTATAATTTAATTTATTTGTTAAAAATTACCTTTATTATAATAATTCCTTAGTCATATTATCCTTTTAATGATTTTATGTTAAAATTTAAAATAACAGTGCAAAATGTTCAAATTCTAAAATTGTCAATATGTTTTGATTTTAGTTAATTTAAAGTGTATTGCCCTTTGATGGGTTCTGTGCTAATTTTAACATAGTAATGCGGAATGCTCAAATTATTGCATGTCATAAGGTCTGACATGTCCAAATTATAAAACTCTCATGAAGTTTAATATCAAATTGACGTAGTAATGTAAAAGTTTAGGTATTTATTTTTAGTGAAACTTAATTTGTACATATCATGAAATTATCAATGTAATATTATTTAACAAAAATAAAATTGGCATAATGGGATCATATGTTTAAATATTTGCCTATATTATGAAATGGTCAATGTAGCAATGTTAGTGAAAAAAATAGGCAAATAGAATATTTAAGTACTTGCATATATTATGAAATTATCAACGTGGCAATAAAATTAACATAGTGGTTTCAAATGTTTAAATTCTTGGATGTTTGTGAAACTTAGCTTGTCAATTTTATGAAATTGTCAATGTACCTCTCAAAAATGAATTGGTATTAAGGTCAATATGGATACTTGAGCTATCATGTCAATGGCTTAATAATTTGGTAGAATACTTAGATTGGTAAATGGAGTTAATTAAATGAAATGAACTGCAGGTTCTTATTTATCCTATCGATAACTGTTTCTATGCATTTAGTTGTGACATCTAGTTGATTGTACTTACTCATTCACGAATTTTCTTGTGTGCTCTAAAACCCTAGCGTTTAAATGTTTCATATGTGACGTAGACTGGGAAATAAGTTGGTTCATGATCTTGTTTGCTATATGCATGTTATTAATATTTGTTATTTCTATACATTTGAGCATTCTAGAAAATATTCTACCTATAATTGCTATGATAGTTTAGAATGAGACCAATTATTATATATATAGAGATGAAGACTTTCATTAATTTTGACCTTAATAAAGCTAGATTTAGCGGTGAAGATGATTCCAGTACCTATTCATATGACCATTGTGAGGATGAGATGCTATATTACATGGATGTTGGAGTGTATTATATAAAGGACTCCATTTTAAAGAATCTTTGAAGTTGTCAGTGCCTATAAGCTGCTTGCGGTAGCCCAATCATCACCCAATTGATGACGAAATGACATTCATGGTACATAATATGGTTTTGAATGTGGTTAACAGTCATATGATGCAAACTTGTTGGTTGAGATGATTTTTAACTAAACATGTTTATAATGGTTAAACGGAAAGGTATTTAGACTAAATTTGTGACTAAAAGTTTGGCCAAAAAGAGGAGTTGCATTAGATGAATGTCAGAATTGCCTTACTAAGTGGATATTTGTTTAAGGACATTTATATGGTCCAACAAGTTGGCTTCGGAGAAATAGGAGTGCGCGTTTGATTCGTACACTCAATAAGTTAATTTATGGATTGATCAAGTTTTGAGATAGTAGTATTTTTCATGTTTAATGATGTCACCATAACTGTTTATTGGAGAATGTTATAGAGGATCAGTGGTAGCAACCTGATATCTATGGGTTGTATGTGATGACATACTATTTGCATCCAATAATTGTGATAGTGATCAATATGATCAGTTTTATGTTTATTTTTGGTGACATATTGTGTCCAATAATTCTGACATGTTAATGGAGACATTGAATGTTGTTTAGTCAATATTTTGAAATGGAGGACTTTGAAAAAGACTTGTGTGTTTTGGAGATAAATATTTTTCAAGATATGACTAATGGCGTCTCAAAAAAACTATATTGGTAGTATTCTAAAAAGGTTCAATGTGTGCAATTATTCTCCTAGTAAGACTTTAGTGGTGAAAAGTGACAATTTTTTAGGATAAGTGTTCCTAAAGAATAAAAGTGAAAATGAGCCAAATGAAAATAGTCTCATATAATTTAATTGTTGTTTAGAGTTTGATGTATACTCAAGTTTGCACATAGTTTGATATTTCTTATGTTGTTGGCGTACTTGATAGATATTTTAATAATCTCAATCTTATGTGTTGACAAGTAGTCAATAAGGTATGGACTTATCTTTAGGGTATAAACGATTATATGTTGACATATTGATGTACAAATTCACTTGATGTGGTTGACATTCATTTGATGTGGTTGGCTATTGTGATACTAATTATAATAGATGCATGGATGATATGAGTTTCACTACAGAGTATATGTTTGTATCATGACATAAGGAGCTATGTCTTTGAAGGTTTCCAAGCAGACTGTTACGTTGTCTTTATTTGTGGTGGCAAAGTATATGTTGCATGTTTGAGGCAGTCAAACAACCGTTGTGACCATTTGACTGCAAAATATTGTACATGCTTTAGAAGTTGTTAACTCAATTGTGACGCCAATAAATATGTACTGTGATAATTCTGCAGCAATAACTTTTTCATTAACATTAAAAGTACATCTAAGATGAAATATATCGATATAAATTATATATAGAATGAAAGAGAAAGTGGTAGAGAACCTCAAATGTAATATGTACACGCTTACTTATAGCATGTTGACATTCATTAACCAAGAGTTTGTTTGCAGGCATTAATCAAGAGCATATATCCCATATGAGTGTCAAACATTTGAGACTACATTAGGTTACTGTGAGTATTGTAATGTGTACTATTGTGTTATTAATTATATATTATTGCTTTGTTGAGCAATACATGCATGAAAATTGATCGTAATTGTATATGGATGTGTGCACAATTATTGTATGTTGGCTCTTTTAAATATGACCGTTTAGAATGTTTGATCTCTGTATATATATATTTGTTTGATCCATTAGTATTGTTGTAAATCTTTGGCACCTAGACTGCGTATATTGTTGTATCTTGTCAATATAATATATGCATTATTGAAATGGTGGTGGTTCTTGATTGAGTTTTACTGATATTGAATATTCGTAATCTAAGTTATGTGTATTGGTGTGCTCCGTCGGCATGTTATATTCTTAACTGAAATGATCATGTTTGTTTTATAAGAGATTATGTGGCAAGTGAGTATTAGTTTATAGTTGATGATTATATTGCCCAAGTGGAAAATATTATAATAATTATGTGAACAAGCAAGAATCAGGTTGACTCACTTACTGAACTTTAGTATTCCAATAATCAGATTTGACATATTATTAGTAATAAAACTCATTGAAATCACTCTCTATTTATTATTTAGTAGTCTCGTTAGATAAAAAGATCCTAATGTCTAATTTTTCAATAAAATTCTAATGGGTTTTGGACTTATCTTTATTTTTAAATATATTATTATAATTATATTTTTATTTTGTGTGTGCTATAAATATGAGATGAATGCCATTATTTTACGCTTATTCGTATTATTTTGGCATAGTGAAAAAGAGCACAAGGTTTGAAATGGTTGATTTCATGGCAGTCTCTGCAACCATTTTTACTATTTTGCAGGTTCTAATAATTAGGAATCCATAACACCTACAACCATGGTGAACAATATATTTCTAAATTGTTTGGTACATTCTATTGAATGACATGAGATTTAGATAAGACAATTAATTTGTCTGCTACATTATGTGTATTCTCATAACATGTTTATTAATTTTAACAATAGAGTTAAAAATAAATAAATAAACATAATGACATGTAGAGGTGTCGTTTTCATAATCCTTGAGAAACTAGTTATGGAATTTCTAAAAATATAAATTTTACATTAATTAATAGGGATATTATCATTGAAAGTCCTTAAACTATACTGTATTTTATACTTTCATCCTAAAATTTTTTTGTCTCACTTTGATCCTTAAACTCATATTTTCGTATCACCGTAAATTTTTTTTGAAATTTCCGTCCATTTGAACAGTTAAAAGGCATGTGCGATGCACATGAGATCCATTTTAAGGGTAAAATTGTAATTTTAAAAGTTTTTTTTATTACTATAGGTCCCTAAACTATATCTCAATTTACATTTTCGTCTTAAATTTTTTTTTTCAAACTTTGATTTTTAAATAAATATTTGACTCAAATAAGCTTACACATGAGCTCACGCTCACACCTATCTCAATCTCACTCACTCTCCTCCATGCAGGGTTATTTTTTTCTTTTCTTTCTCTATCTTTATTTGCAGATACAAGAAGAAAAAAAAATTTGATCAAAAGTGTTTTGATTTTGAAAAGAAAAATTTGTGAAATATTTAATGTGTTGGAAGTTAAGTTTGAATAACTAAATGGTAGTGAATATGGATGGTTAATTGTATAAAACAAAATTGTTTTAGTTTCTGGCATTTAGTTTAAAAGTTATTAAAAAATAAAACCACGTCGTTTCAGTCATCATCAAACTTGGAATAGGTTCATGAATCGTCTTGTTTCAGAAGAAATGGATAACGCAACCCCTATCCATACATGACCAGATCTTTCACCTCTAACCACATTTTCTGATGATTTTGATACTATTTATTTAATCTTATTAACATTTATAACGTCACCCATGCATCGATTTGGTAACATATCACCTGAAAATGAATATTCAAGCTTAATATGTAACAATCGATAAGTTTTTACTCTTATTATGTTTTTCATTCCTCATCATTTTCTCTACCATTTAGTTATTCAAATTTAACTTCCAACACATTAAATATTTCAAATTTTTTTTTTCAAAATCAAAACACTTATGATCAATTATTTTTTTCTTGTATTTGCAAATGAAGATAAAAAAAAATAAAAAATAAAAATAACCTTGCATGAAGGAGAGAGAGTGAGATTGAGAGAAGTGTTAGTGTGAGCTCATATCTAAACTTATATGAGTGAAATATTTATTTAAAAATCAAAGTGTGAAAAAAAAAATTTAGGATGAAAGTGTAAATTGAGATATAGTGCAGGGACCATAGTAATAAAAACTCTTAAAATTATAATTTTACCTTTAAAATGAACCTCATTTGCATCATACGTGCCTTTTAACGGAACGAATAGACAAAAACTTTAAAAAAAACTTACAGTGATACATGAATATGAGTTTGATGATCAAAATGATACAAAAAAAAATTTATGACAAAAATGTAAAACGCGCTATTGATTAAAGACCTTCAATGATAATATTTCTAATTTATAACACAAAACTTAATTTAATTACTTTCAAGTCCTAACATCCCTATTACAACCTAAAAACTACGAAAAAAACTAATTCTCAAGACACTAACTCTTGAAAAATTAAATCTCAAAAATCAGTTTCTTTTCAAAATTTGACACTTTCCGAACAGAACTTTAATAATAGCCTATTAAATTGTCACTTATGGTCCATTGATAATCCATTACCAATAGAGACAAATAATATTTTTCAGAAATATATTATTATGGGTGATTGAATATTTTTTCAGTATCACTTCGGTATGGTTAGTAAAGTTGCCTTTATAAGTAACTTTCTTAGGTAAGTAAGGAAAAAAATTGAAGCTTAACAATTTGTCGAAAAATATAGCTTAAAACATCTCCAATGAAAAATGTCATTTTTGGCATTGCCATTTTATAAAAGTTGGCATTAGTATGAGATTTCTAATGATAAATGTAATGTGAATCTCAAATTTAGCATTGATTTTCTAATGGAAAATGCTAAAATATAGTCATGCCAAACTGTGTGTCATAGATCCACTTTTTCGCAACCAACAGCAAAATATATATTTAATGTAAAAAAGTGACTAAGAGCCCACATACTTTGTTGCTGTAGGACCCAATGCTAAAATATGGCAATGCCAAATTTGGCATCGATGCCAAAATTGAGCATTCTTGATTGGAGACACCAAATGGAGGTAAAATGATAAAATTTAATTATGGCATGCCAATTAAAATGCTCTTACTTTCGAACAAAGCCAAAGGCCAACAAAATAAATAAATAAATAAATTGAATAAATTATAGAAGTGTTATAAATCTAACCAAAACACGTAAACAATATAAACTTAGAAATGAAAAGCAAGAGAGGTTAATTGACAACACATGTCTCGAGAATCCTTCTAAAATTTACCGGAGAGATCCTACCTAAAGAAAATTCTACCGAAATCTCTCTCAAATTCCAGAAGAATCCTCATCTAAAAAAAATTATTTTTACAAGACATAATAAATGCAACATCGAGTGTAAATGAACGTATACGTGCATCAAGATGTATAATAAATAAATAGGTACATGAGGGAAGATAGAGTTAGCTAACCAAGGAATTTATACAGAATATTATTTTGACCAGTAGGTATAAGAAACTCTTCTCCTAGCGCAGAAAATGAATTTGATGACGTCTCTTACTGTGGTAGAATTGCTGCTCTCAACTAACTCCTGAGGAACAAAGTTAAAAAAAAAAACAAATGTGAGACAGGAAATATTTCTGTAAGTGCCCGGTTTATGAAAATTGGTAATTTATCCTCTGAAAACTTGTTCCTCTCAAAACCTTGCAATCTCTCTTTTGAAAAGTTCTTCGGTTTTTGAAAAACCCTTATTTATCAATTCAGTAGTTTTCCCCAAATCATATAAAAATAGATTAAAATCAAAAGTAGGGTAAATTGAATATTTCACATGCATTATAATCAGATATCATCACCTAATCCAAAATTCACAACAGAGTTAAAATAGTAATTTCACAGTATTCGAACAGTTCATCACTCATTTGAACATCATCAGATTCCACAACACATTCGTATTCAAAACCAAGTCAACATTCAACAAATGCTCAATATCAAAAATTTGTCTTCAGTCTCGTCAGTGAAAATCATATGAAATCAATAGACTATAATTTAAAACATTTTCATAAACAAAGAGATCATTTGATTGCAACTAGATCAAATAATCTAAATCTTGATAATCATCACAGGAAATCACCATCTCAATCCATGAACATAAGCCTTGGGTCATCATTAACTTCTCATGAAATCATTTTAAAACCATATATTGTACAGAAACCATTGAAACCAATAAATGTCGTACCACAACATACTGATGTGTTAGGTAACCCTCAACAGTCTAATGGCATCACAAGGCAGAATCTTCAACATCACAATTTAGTCATGTAGCCATCACCCCATGTCCAGGCCCGTGGACTAACATAGTACATCACTTTAATTCAAACTCAACATCCCTCTATAGTCACGTAACCCGCATCCCCTATCAAGTTTTGAGAACTAGCAGAGGATTATACATCAGTAACATCACTGCATACACTACATCTCTCTCTAATCACCTAACCACACCCCCTATCGAGGTTTACGAACTAGTAGAGGATCTCATATCACAGTGTACTCTTCATCTCTCTCTAGCCATTTAACCCACACCTCCTATCAAGGTTAGCGTACTAGTAAAGGATGAAACTATACCGAAATATATCATTATCACATTGTCTCTACTTATCACCATTTCATATAGGTAGCATTAGTATCTCTCATGTGTGGAACGTATGATTAAAATTCTTTTTTAAATCTAAATTCAATTTCTCCAAACTATTTTTCAAATTTGTATAAAACGAAAGAATTTCTAAAATTTCAATTCTGAAAGATTCACAGAAAACATCATAGTTACAATTCGGACTACATTTCTTAAAATCATAATTTAAAATATGTATAGATTAAAAGAATAATTTTTCAAATATCTCCCAATTTGAAAAATTACTAAAATACCCATAATTTTAATAAATTATAAAATCACCCCAAATACTTTTAGAATTTATACTTCTGCCACTCACTTAAACTCAGATAATTTACATTCAAAATCTCATATTTATCCTATAATAAATAGGGAACTAACTCTAATAAAATGTCCATGTAATTTTGGAGTTTAAACATTTATATAGATAATTTTCAATAAACACATAATCATTGTGTATATATATACCCCCCTAAATAATATAATGACATAATTTATACTTTAACCAGAAAAAATCACATAATTTATACATACAGAATGTATTTGAAATATTCTATTAATTTCGGAAATAAAATTCTATATAAATTTCACAACCAAAATCATAAATAATCATCAATATTTATAGATTTTTCACTTTTAAAATATGTGTAAAAAATTTGAAACGGAGACATTTTTGGAAATTGAGAATTTAGAAAGAAACAAAAAATTGATGGGAAAACGACATCGGGAGGTCAGCAGAACATCCAAACGACATGGCGTGCATGTCTTCTTCCCATTCAGTCGGGCACAGGCCAACCTGGCTACCTGGTATCCGGATCACACGCCTCGATTTCGTAGCCAGCTATATTTTAGGCATTCGGCGTACATTTCCAGCGATTCTTGCAGCAGTGGCTTTGTCCTTTCAAGCCTAGTTGATCCCCGGTATCAATTTGGAATAAAACCAACTAAAAACCGAGATCCAGCTCAAGCTTTACACACATATGGGTCCGACCATTTTTGTAAAATTTCAACAGTTTAAAGCTCAAATCAATTGCAAAACTCCCTCAAAAACTATCCAACAACATCATTCTAACAAACCCAAGTGACAATATAACATAATTTGAACAATTTCACTTAATCTAAAACAAATCATCTCTCGGTATAAACCTTTTCTAAAGCCAACAAAAAACATACATATCCATATACACGGTGTAAGCATAGATTACACATCAAAATGGACACGGATTTAGTCAAATATCAAGCACAGTAAATAAAAGAACATTGCACTTACAGTTATTGAAGAATGCCTAACTACCAGCTAAAACTTTACTTGCTGCCATATTTTCCCTCAAGCCACAAGGAGAAAGAGAACTGATGTTATGTTTCAGATAAGGTGAGGTTATCTTCCTTTTTTTCATTGGCTGAGAAGATTTTCTTATCCCTTCTGTTTTTTTCCATACCAAAAATAAATAATATAATATGCATTTTGAAACAAAAGTACCGGTGTGAGCAGTTTATTCTAGTTAGACACCATATTTTGAACTAGTCCACAAATAAAAGTAAAACTTTTCTTGACTATATTTTGTATTTTGTAACTCATTATTAAGCATGCTATAAGTTTACGGACTTATATTTTACGGACTCGTATTGACCGGCTCTGTATCACAATTGATATGGTCAAATTTAAAATTTCCTTATATAAAAGTCAAATTTATGTCCATCATTGGTCAACAGTCAAAATTAAAAAAATTTGGTCAACAAAAGTATGGGCTGTTACATTTAGAAATGGTGGAGAGGATTCCATCTTATTGTGCATTCCATTCATGTGTACGCTACAATTATCCTGATGAGTATTGTCGATATATTAATATCATAGTTTATATATGTTCCCACTATAAATATATAAAACTGTGTATGTTGAAATGGAATGATTGTGTAAATTACAATGAAATGATGGATGGTGGCATTTGCATGTAAATTCATAACACTCTTTTGAATGTCTATCATTCATAGAATATGCCTTAATAAAACTTTGTTAAAAAATATAGTGGGACAAAATCATAACAATAGAAAAAGAGAACAATATTCATGTATATGATAATATATATATATATATATATGTAGATCTGCCTTGTTCAAATATTATAAAGAAAATTCAATGGGACAAAAATTTTAACAAAGGAAAAAAGAAAAAGGTACAACCAATGTATTTCTCTCACTGATTGTGCAATTCTGGTGCATATAAATGTTTAATTGCCTCATTAAAACCTTATAAGGAAAACAAAACTTTGACGAAAGAAAAAAAAAATACAATCAATGTATATCTCTCTTGCTATATGACTTATAGTATCTTTGCATACTAAATTGTAAATTGCCTCGTTAAAACTTTGCAAAGAAATTCCAAAAAGAAAAAACATTGTCGAATAAAAAAAAATACAATTTTTGCAAATATTATAGTAATGTAGCACTGCTGGTTCTTATTCATGATAAATTGCTTACCGTACTAACTCGTAAAAATCTTACTAAAAACATCCAATGTGATAAAATTTTGGTGAAAAAAAAAAGAGAGTACAATAACTATATTGTTGTGATATATACAACTAATAAAATATTTACAATTAATAAAAAATTTCACAAGTAAATATAACTAGCAAAATGAGACGATGTGATATATTTCAAAATTTCACCCGTTATTCCATATTTAGTTTTCTTCTCCGACGGCAAAAAATTTGTCTCATTCTCTAAGAGTTTTAACATACTACAATCATAGCAATATTTTGTTGACATAATACACATAGGCAAAATAGTTTATTGACATATAATACCATTATTACATTACTCATTGAGAGGAATTGTTTTTCTAATTTATATAGTATTTTATTCGAATAAGTATTTAGTTCGAGGTCTTGCTTTATATATCACAATCCTTTAGCAATTATCAAGATTTCTAAATTAAATATTTCATATAAAACATCATATATGTCCATATAAATGTAGTTTAAATATTTTAAAAATTATCAAGGTCATAAAAATTTAAAATATAATTAATTTAGATTATGTCAATATATTTCTTCATTGCAAATCTTTTCCCGAGACTTTGTACCATAAATTAACATATTCAACCATTAATATCCACATTTTGGTATAATACTTGAGATTTTTTTTACAAATTAATACAATTAATCTTGAATTGTTTTTTTTTTTAAATTTGCAAATAATATGTAGATAACATATATAATGTCATATAGTTTTGATATCACAATCATTTTTAGTAATTTTATGTAGCTACTTTAAAAAACTGTCAATAATTATCTTAATGATTCCAAAGTATTTAACTATTCTCTTCAGGAGAATTTCTTCCACATTATCTCTTATACAGCTTTAAACATTTTGTATATTTTTTTTATAGACTTTTATTTTTTAAACATATACCACTTCAAGAGCATTTTAAAATATTTTATAGGTTATTAGATATTCATATTTATTTGTATTTGCAAACTCATTTTCTAGGAATTTAAACGTTGAAATTTGTTGATTACTAAAGCTCCAAGTGTGCTATACAAATAATTAACTATTTAACAAATTGTCCAGCTGCCATTTGTTAAATATTATGCTTTTGCTTTTAGCATAATTTTTTTTATAGGTAATATATTCAAATACATATGTCTGGTATAAATAATAGGTTATAAATTGATCAATTCTCATATGTGTTATAATCATTATGATGCACATGGATCTTCTCGATCCAATTAAATAAATATAACTAGGCACCACAATCTATTTTGCTCTTCTAAAGATGTTAATATAGTAAAAAAATAAAACCATATAATAGATCATATTATATAAAATAAAATCACATTATAAAATAAAATATTAATATAATAAAGACATTTATATTGTCTTAAATAGATTTTCCTTTTGCCTTTAAAGTTCGACACATATACAATATTTTGGATGTACAACAAGTACCAAACAAATAATCTTCCATTTCGATTCAAACATGTATCCATCAAATGAAAAGATTGTAAACTTTATGTCATTATTTTATTTCTAATACTAGCGGAGAAATATGTTTTCTTAGCAATAATTAAATAGAGTATATATGTTCATAATTATTATATAGTTCTCATATCATATGATTATGTCTAATAAAATCCATTTTAGAAGATGATAAATAATACAATATTCACTTCAGAGAATATCAATATATTATTGAGTTATCCTTCAATGATACTTCATTCAATTTTAATTGTATCACCATGTTTAATAATATATAACGAGGGTCCATAAACAATCACTCAATTGTTCATAATGTCAATTAAATGAGACTTTGAAAAGCTTTAATTCAAATATAGCCATAGCTCATAAAATTAAAAGTTTACTTCTTTCAATTAAATTTGTTCAATCTTTCATTAGCTTATATTATAACCAATTGAGTTTGGTAAATTTCAACATAATATAAAATAATATCCACTTGGAAGATGATAATAGTATAACATTCACTAAATGATAAGAAAATTCTTTGAACAATCCAATGATGTTTTATTAACTCAATTGGATAATGATGCTCTACATTTTTTACCTAGTTGTACATAATGGAAATCTTTCATTCCAATAAAATTTAATCAAAATTTTTAAATTTTCTTTATCATTTAACTAATGTTACAACCAATCAATATTATGTTTCCATAATAAATATTCATTATATCAAAAGTAATATAAATAATAGTAAAAGAAAAACTGATACTTGATCCTGGTTCTATATAAATCCAGGTTCTATATAATAATCCAAAACCAGAGCAATAAACAAATATATAGTATAACATACTGGTGATCAATTGAAAGTATTTACTAAATAGGCCAACAAGCACAAGCAACAGAAGATATGCCAAAATCTAACGATATAGAAAATGATGATTATATATCTATACATAAAATTTAACGTTCTTACCTCAATACCAACAATTTGATTAATCTTTTCTAAACTAAAAAAATAAAATTAGTAGAAACTCATGTATAATGTGTTATAAATCTAACAAAAACACACAAACAATATAAACTAAGATATAAAAACAAGAAACTAAGAAAGGGTGGAAAGGACCCATCTCATTGTGCATTCCATTTGATAACCCATGGCCTCTATTTATAGGCTTATTACAAATCTACATGTTACAAGAAATAATTATTCAAATTAATTGTCATTTGGCGGTTACATAGGTTACACATATATTGGTGAGTATTGATGATAAATCAATACCCTAGGTTACATATGTTGTACTATAAATATATATAATTGTGACTTTTCAATGGAATGATAGTGTAAGTTACAATGAGATGATGGATAGTGGCATCTACATGTATATTCATAACAGAAAGATGAAAAACAAGTCAGAAAATTAAAATTGCATCATTCATCTAAATTAACCTCTCCTTCCACAAGGAAAATAAAAAGTACAATAAAATAAAAATAAAAGAAAATGTCTCAGACTGCATTACTTGAGAGATATACAGTTCTGCAATGAGTGAAAGAAGAAAATAACTATATTCTGATCTAGAACTTGTAAAGAAAATTAACAATAAATATAAAAATAAAAAAGAAATGCTATGACATTTAAAAAGGGATATGAATGTTAGTCGCTGGTTCTAGAGGCTGTTGTCTTTTCTTTCCTTCCTGCAAGAATCATGGAAATTTGGAGGCCTCTGCTGAATGCTTGGTTGAAGAGCAACCGGGTTTGGAACTCCGATACGAACGGGAACCACGATAAAATGGCAGTGGGCATGAAGATTACCAGTCCCATTATGTACTCGTACGCTCTTCCTAACTCCTTTATGGATTCCCATAATCCTAGCCACTTCAATGGTCCCCTGCATGCTTGCCCAATCTGAAATGAACAAGACATCAAGTCATTGGTTTTTAAGTTAATACAATACAAGGAATAGAGTTCTGGAACGTCAGAGTTATCAAATGAGAAAATGTAGAATAACTGTTTTCGAAAGTGATTTCCTAAGAATTTGTTTTTAGATGCTTCTTGTCAAATCGTCCAGAGATAATAGTACTAAAAAAGCACAAACATTGATAGCTAAACACTATAAAGATGATTTTCAATCCTCTTAAAAATCGTGCTTATTACCATATTATAGTATTACTAAGCATGCTCTTAATGTTAATACATCAAAAGTTGAAAATTTGCAGAAGTGCACAAGGAAAAGGAAATATATCATAAAAAACAATTCCTCCACCCAGTTTTTAAGTTTCTTATATATTAATTTCATGCTTTTTTGGTGAATATTGAATAATATTGTAAAGTTCACACTTAAATGGATTAAGTTTTGTAATTTTTTAGACATTTTGCCAAGAAAACATGACTTTGAGAGGATGGCATAGAAACTGAAACTCCTCAAAACATGTAAGAAGAAAATAAACTGCAAAAAGGAACTTACAAGAAGAATGGCCCATCCCGTGGGCAAGAAGGCAAGGATAGCGGCAAATAAATCTGATATAGTGAGGCCACAAACTACAAATAAGACGGTCATAACCGACATGAAACCAAGGAACAAAAGTGCTTTGAGAATCCTAAACATCAGCTGAAAGTCGGTGCCAAATCTCCGTCTTCCCATAGATACCATCTGATTGAAAAAAAGGGGGAAAAAAAAAATTATAAGCAGCAACAGCCAAAGTGCGTATGTCAGTATATAGTTATTTAGAAGAATATTGTCTTCTGTAATGTACTGTAGCATAAATGAATAAAAAAGTGATATCATGTGATGCAAACCTATGCTATTTTAACGTCTCTTTCAAACACATTTGATTCACAAGTTTGAGTTAGACTAACCGACTAGCTTAACGTAAAAATATTACTAAGCTTGATAGAAAATTTACTTTGTATTTTTTATTTCCATCCACATACCTTTAAGACAAGAAGAGCAGTACCCATAACCACCCAAGAAAGTCCATAAACCTATTAGACAAAAAAAAAAAAAAAAAGNAAAAAAAAAAAAAAAAAAAAAAAAAAAAAAAAAAAAAAAAAAAAAAAAAAAAGAAGAAGAAGATTGTAAGATGATTCTCAAATTGTAAACAAAAAAAAAAAAGCAATTGTCATGGAGAATAATTATCACCAGCAAACTCTTGCTGTGATGAGCTATATCGAGGTGGTAGACAATTCCATATTGGTAGATAAAGAAGCGAAATGCAAGTAATATCTCAAGAACTCTGCCTCGAATATTAGTGTGTTTAAGGTGTTCTTGTTCCTCATCCCACCACGACTCCCAACTTTTTTCAGGTTGAATCCCAATACCACCACGATTTCCCATCCACCTCTTCCAATCCGTCCAATCATCCACAGTTTTTTGCCAATCAAAACTAGATGGATTGAAAACGAATGGAGCAAACAACCAGGAAGCAACAAGAAACCACATTGAGTAAGTAATGAAAAAATAGAGACTTGAACTCCGATATGATTCTCCATAGACCTGATACACAATCAATAAGATAAATAGCTCCAACCCTTTGACAAAATGACTGCGTGAGTACATCCGGTAGTTATCAGCGAACTTTGCATGGAAAACAACAAATCCACGACCAGTAGCCCGGTATTTAGAACCTCCGTGCAAGATCGTTCTCCCATAATAATGTGCTTTTGTTCCTAATTGGAATGTGAAGAACACAGAGGCCAGCTGCAGCTGCATGATTATGAAGTCACCCAAGGCAGTACGAAACCCTTTTTCAAGGCCAATTTCCATAACCATTGGAAGCACAAGCAAGAAACCAAGTTGGATTATAGACTGACTAGTCAAAGCCTGTTCAAGGGCCTTTGTCTGACGTAAGTATGGGTTCTCCAGGATCTCCCTCTCCACTCCACTCATAACCATGTACAAACGACCATATAAGAACACATATACAATAAGTACAGTCACCTGAAACAACATAATGTCCACTTAAGCTGCAGCATATACAACAGAAAGCTGGATGACAACAATGCTGTATGAGTTCTTCAAACAAGAGATGCTCTAGGTGAGATCTTATGATCAAATACAGCAAATTTCTCCCCATGCAAAAAAAAAAAAGAAGACTAATAACAATATCTTATGCACTGCTCAAGTAACCTATACATCTAAAATAAGAGAAAACAATATAATATAGTGTAATTAATTATGCACCTAAATGAATTAATAAACAATTATAGAGGAGACAATCATACCATACTACTAAAGTAGAAACCAACTGTTGTGAAGTAAAAAGACAGCATTCTGTAGAAATCAAATCGACGTCCAAGTCGATAAACATCACGGCTTAGTGTCTGCTCTCCATTTCCATTTGCAACCTTAGCCTCAAAAAGGGATATCTGATTCATCCCAACATCACGCCCCTTGCCCACTTGGATATACTCATGATGTGTTATAAATCCCCTACGAAGAGTTGAATTGTACCCTGAAAGGCATTTGCATAATTAGTTCCTGTATAGTATCTATAACTATGAAGTCCTCTGATGAATGAGAACTTACCGGCAAAAATATCCTCACTTAAATTAATTATTTTTGAAGCTTTGCTTATGCCACCTCTTGTTATGTGGAAGATTCTGTCAAAAATATCTGGATGACCATAATGGAATCGCACCCTGTAAAGTCAGAATCACATTAAACAGATACTCAAAAAATAATAATATAGAAAGTAACTGATTAAAAACTGAACCTCTCAAATCATTATTGAATTTTAGACAATCAGCAATATGTCCAATGGTTGGATTTAGAAGAGGGAACTCAAATGACAGGCAAAAAAATTAAATGACCAATGCTGCTGCACTTAGTCTGAATATGGTTGCCTAAGAGCTTAAATATTTGAAAGATTTCTAGAATTGAAGAAAAGATTGTCTTGAAGTAAATAAAAATAAATGTATGACTCCTTTGTCTCTCTTATTTTATCTCATAGTAGGAGAATGCCAGAGGCAAATGAAAAATCCTGAACCAGCAACAATAGATAACTAGCAGTATACTTGTGCATGTGATGTCCAAATGTCAACTGAATAGCAAAAAAAATAAGATTTGTTACTACAATCATTATGAACTCATGCTCTTAAATATAAAATGGGCAATTGGAGATTGGGTTAGAATTAAATTAAGATGTTTGGCTTTGATGAAGGTCAACCCACAGTTGAATAAATGGTTTTATGACAGCCATAAATAAACAGCAGAGCGACAGATATAAGAATCAAGTCACGTGTACATGTTAGGCTTACCTCAGAGGATTTGCCAAAATTCTTTGCCCAATGGTTACAAAACTAGTCTCCTGATTAGACATGAACCAAGCAAGCGATGAAACACTGTAACATAAGCAAGCAAACAATTAGCAAATTATAATATAATTTCCATCATCGTGTGCCATAATCATATCAAAACATCCATTCATCTCCAGTCTAACAGGCAGAGATATAAGATAAGACTGACCTTCCTGTAAATATATGCTCCCTTAGACCCAGTATCGTGGGCTTTCGCTGCCCGTGCCGAGGCTTTATGAATTCCTCCAGTACATTTCTCATTTTGAAAGCTTCCTCAAAGTAGTTATCCTAGAAAGAATTGATAAAAAGCATAGTGTAACTTCTGTAACAGCCCTACCCTCAGCCTTTCTTTTGTGATAAAAAAGCACAATGAATGTTTTATCAAAAGAAGAAGGAAAAAAAAAAGTTACCTGATTCATGTCTATTGTCTGTAAGGCTTCTCCACGAGTAAAAATAAGGGCATGATTTTGATTTTCAGGTTTGCCTTCACCAATTATTGTTGGATTACCTGGAAGCTTGATGCGGTAGATTTCCTAGCAATGTAAGAAGTTTCCACATTTCATCATTAACTGGCTAGAAAACAATTGAATTCAAAAAGTAGGCCAAGTTCTCATTATTGTCATGCAGTGGCAAATCCAAAAGTTTACCCTAGAGGGGGCATAAAATATTATTTTCAACAACTTGTTCAAAATTTAGAAACTTCAGTTATTGTAATTTGTAACTACTACAAAATTTTAAAAAATTATAATCATTATCATTCAATTCCAAAATCATGAAAATTTAATATAACTTAGATAAGTTTTCATCTATTTATCACAGGAATCCATTCAAATTAGGACTCCACAATCTTTTACTGATTTTACAATCCTATTCATACTCAATTGTTGCACTGTTATTTTATCAAAGTGGTGTTTATGACTATTTGTGAATTGGGACCACTATAATAATTATCAAACATAATTCAAAATCATCATAGTCAAATGTAACTAAAATTTAAATTAGTTTTTTTTTTCCTATTTTAAAAGTTTCATTATTTTTAATAAAAAATTAGAGAATTATACATTGAATAGAAATCAAAGAGATGTCAGATATGTAACCTTCAGTATAGTTTCAATGCTTGATTCAACTGATAAGTAAATAATAATTTTAATTTTTAGCAAATAAACAGCAAAGAAATAATGCATAAAACCAGTAGAAATTTTCTTCCATACCTCATCCAACTTGTCTCCTCCCTTGACCAAAACAGAGCAATAAGTCTTTTGGGATTTCCCACCAACTGTTTCCTCTCTTTCATCTATATAGGCAACACGTAGAGATGGATACCTACATATCAATTGCAATATTTAAGGACACAATCAACAATTTTAAATATTAAAAGGAACCTCAAATGAATCATCATATAGTAATACTGACTCACATTAGCATCAGCTTGAGAATATTATTGTAAGAACTTTGCTCTTTACTGTCATTGGATTTTTTCTGAGCACCATAGATCTGACAAGAAACAACATAAGTAAACTTCAAATCTGTCAAAGCCTGTGCACGATCATAGAAAGCCTTCCGTTTTTCTTCACTCAACTCCATGGTTCGGAAGCCACCTAATATACCTGTAAAGGAAACAACAATAGATCATCAATAAAATTTACTACTACAAAAAAAATATAAATTACATTGGAACAAAATCAGGATATGTGGAGATCTGGAATCAAACTACAATGTCATAATGGAAACCACTAACCATCATCTCCTGGCAATTCCAGAGAGCATTGCAATTCTAGAGCCTGCTTATAGTACATCATCCCTCTCACTGGAAGAAACACATATGTAAAACTTTTAACTTAAGGTCTGTAAAAGATGCAAACACAAGAGAGATTGCAGCATCAACTGCGACCCAGACCTGTTCTAGAAAGTGTCTGCCCCCTGTACGACACCCACTGGCGAGTTGCATCCTTTTCGTTATCTTTGAGTTTAGGATCCCCTATCCGTTCCTCAAAATTCATCCACTCATCTATTTACAGCCATAGAGGTCATATAACTACATAAGTCAATGCTCATTCCCGATAATGAAAAGAATAATTAGATTATGCTCACCAGGATATATTTTCTGGAGGTAAAACAAGATTGATATCCCATCCTCATTTTCCTTATTAAGTTCTTCATCGGAGTAAAGAACATCTTCTTTGTAATATGGAGTCAGAACACTAATTCATAAACCAAAAGGAAAATTTAATCTTAATGCAGTAAATAGAAAATAAATAGTCATCTAGCATAGATTACTAAATACTATAAATAAGGAACAATCCATAAACCTAAAGCCAGCAGCATAACGAGCTAAGCTAGAGACTAATACAAGAGTGAAAAGAACCTAAACACTTTCCATTATGTTTGTATGAAACTTCATTGTTCTTTCTCTCTTGCACTAATTGCATGAACTAGTTACAGAAGGACTTGTTTACTCTTTCCATTTTCCCACTGTATCTCCCCTTCCTGTTTAGTAGGCTATACTATTTAATCATGTCCAAATGGGTGTCTCTGTTACCACTAACCTAAAGGAGAGCATGTCACGGACTTTTGGAGCTACTGGCATATTCATAAAAAGAGAGTTTGCAAAGAAAGTAATGCGGCGGCGAGCATCCAAGTTCTGTGGTACATTTATAGCTGATTCCTTGATAGTCAGAAGCAAATGAAGCCTAACTACCTACAGAGAAATGTATATCAATAAGACCAAAGTATATCAATTCAAAATATTTTACCATAAATACACTTGGACATAGTACCTTTTCTTTCCCAGATTTATCCAGAGTCAGGTCTGTCTTAATCTTCTCGAACCTCTGCCGCTCTTCCTTCAAATTCTCTACAACTGAATGGCGTTGGATGATCCTACAAGAGAAGAGTTCATTTGACAATTAATACAAAAATACACTCATTGCAGTCTGTCTCCAAAAAGAATTTTATATTCCTCATTACTTACTCATGGCCATTAATCATAACATCCTGGGTGATAATCTCCATAATATCCTGAAGGACATTGATTAATTGCCTCTTGAAATTCTCAACTTCTTCTTCATTCGTTAAATTATCTGTTTGCTGTCAATTATCAACTTAAATACTGAGAAAGGACAAGTGGCATTTATATCAAGTCTAACATTTCACTAACGAAATGTCAGCATAAGGTCAGCATAGAGAAAGTATTTACCAAGAGTTTCAAAAATTTCTCCAATCTCTCACTGAGAGAGGGCAGTCCACTCATCCGGAAATTATTCAAAAATTTCTTCTCTTCAATACTAGTGTCTACTTCATCCCAAATCTTCGTCACAATCCTATTACACAAAGAGAAAATTAAAACATACAATGACCTATGCTTCTTATATAGAAGGGGTAATTACAAAAAATAACTCAAGTACTTTGGAACATGTTCCAATTTGATTACTAAACTAATATTGTAAGCAATGTCACCCCTAGAGGACATTTTTGTGAAATTGGTTCCTTAATTAGGTCTTTTATTAGAATTTGACAAAATTTATCACCTAGCATTCACATGGATAGCCTATATAGACAACATATGTTTAAATCAAATTTTCGGGGGGAAACATTGAAAAACAAAAAAAAGGAAAGAAAACATGGACATAAAATGTTTCATTTCATTTTATTTTTTATCAATTTTATTCCAAAAGAATAATTAATCCAAGCAAATGTTGTCTGTATAGACAATTAATGTGAAAGTTGGACAGTCAATTTTGTCAAATTCTAAGAAAACCTAACAAGGGAATAAAAGAGATCCAGGAACCAAACAGATATACAGCGTAAAATAAGAGGTGGTTTATATAGTAAATTGGAGCAGTGGGGGGTGGGCGGTTGGGTGGGTTGACCTTTGTTTATAAAAGAATGAATGCGCACTTACTTCTTATCTGCTTCATCTTCCAGAAGGTTATTTATTATATCCTTGAGTGTTTCATAGCATTCAATTACTGCTGAGTACATATATTCATCATTCCTAATCTTCCTGAATAAGTCTTCATCATCTTTTCCCTTGAAATCTTTTGCCATGTCTAAAGCAATAGGAATCTGTCACATGTAAAAATATTGATAAGAGAAAAACAGGAGCTGTGTTGAGCATAATAAACTTGAAGACACGCAAAGTATATACCTTACTAGCAAGCAAGAAAGGGGGCCACTGGACAACAGAGACATCATTTGAGGTATATGGAACACGAAGAAGATCTCTATCACTGGTTGTCAAAAATGAGAGGATATAATCAGAAACATAAAACATAAAAAAATAAAAAAAATGCATCTGTTAAAAGACTAATAATTGAGCAGGAAGCAGTCAGAACCTATCACTAATCAGGTCTTCCAATCGCATAGAATCTATAATCTTATTCCACACTTGAGAAAAATTAGCAATGTTTTTCCGTATGACTGCCTCATCCTGCCATAGTGAGATGTTATCTTTAGCCAAAGACAATAGAAGATAAGAGGTCCTAGTCATGTTTGTTTGTACGGTGGATCAGAAACAGCAAAAGCTTAAACAACTATTGCTTTTGCTTTCATATTGTATGAAAAAAATATGTATTTGGAGAAAAAAAAAAAACTGGTATTTCACAAACCAGATAGGAAAACACAAAATACAAACTAAATTGGCTACTACCGTTTCTTTCTTTTTGTCATCCTCAGCTGCTGCTGGCACAAGACGGCGACTGAAAGCTGTAGGCACTGATTCAAATCTGGAGCGTAGCATCCCAAGCGTCCGAATCTAAGAACAACAAATGGTAAAAAGTATATTATCAGGAAGAGAATCATTGGGCCTAACTGGGAGAGATCTTTGAACTAATTACATAAATGAGAACTTCAAGTTTCCTTGAGACCAAAAGGGAATAACATGCTCATGGTTTTAGAAGACCAACATTTTCACACAACACTAGCATAACTATTACTTCTTCAAGATGTGAGAAGCAATTTTGTACTAACCTCGCCCAAGTGGCTGAAGGCTCCATGAATACCACCAAATAGAGTAGAAAATATGGCATACCACATTTGTGCATCCAAAAAATAAACCTATATAACAATAAAAAATTACAAAACAGCAGATATTATAGCATAAATTTAGAAGTCCAAAAACTTTAGCATATGACATAAATCTGCCATACTAAATTTTTCAAAGGCTCACTTACCAAGACAATTGGTGCCCATATTGCAATAACAATGCCAATGTTATATTTTGCTGCAGCAGTAAAGAACGTAAGTACAGGATGCAGTCACATATAAAAAGAAAGTAGGAACAGTACCCGGGGGGAGGGGGGGAGGAGGAAGGGGGGGATTGTGTTGGAAGGTGAGAAATATTACCATGGGGAAAGAATTCATGCCACTGATAGTTTGTGAGAGGCAACTCCATTATCAATTTCGTCGGCCCAACTAGTGGTAATATCTATTAACAGAACACATGCTTAAGCTTAAACATGGACAATTTGGCTAATCTTAGAACAAAAGTGATTTACAAAATTGAAATTTAAGTTCAGAAAGTTAACAGCATAAACCAAAGGAAGGGTATGATTATCACTGATTTATTGCTAGCTGGATATATTTTCTATTTCAGCATCATCATTTTTATCAGAAAGTTTATAAGCATGCCCGATTATGTACATGCGTACTTCAAACACTCAACTTTTCACCTATGAAAGGGAAAAGAATTCTCTGGAACTCAGTCTTAAGAATCTCTTCATATAGATAAAGATGATAAAAATAAAGCAAAATGTCAATATTATTAACATGTGCTCAATATGAATCTGCAGTACACACTCTCCCCCAAAAAATAACACTTTGAAACCCATATCCAAGATCCTATTGGTGTCTCTTTTTTGTATGTAGATATCATCCTAAAACTCAAAGGATACGGAGGTATATAAGCCTATAGGAAAGACACTTCTTTTTTTCCTCTCTCTCTCTCTCTCTCTCTCTCTCTCTTTTGGGATTGGAAACATTACTTGATTGATAAGAAGAAGCAATACAGATATTTAAGATGACAATGACGAACCTTAAATAATAGACTAGAATAAACGCTATTCAAGTAGGGCCATAATGTGTATATATATCACTATTATATTAGGCAACAGCAGTGGCAAAGAAATATAAGTATTAATTATGGGATTTGAATTAAATAAGAAGATACAAGTAATAAATATAGGATTTGAATTAGACAAGTAGACTTAAGGACCCTTGTTCCTGTTTTCATCTTCAAATACATCATGTTCTCAAAGAAAAATAAGGGGAAAAAGAAAAAAGAAAATAGAAACTCTAAAGAAGAGACTTTCTTCCTCTTCTTTGTTCTTTAATGTCTAATATATTGAAATTTTCATATTGAAGATTCCATAATATATGGCTTTTTTTTATAATACCATAATATATGGCTTGGATCAACCTAATGAAATCAAATAATTGTTATTAACTCTCATGACTTTCTCAAACAAAATATATCTAAGGATTGATTATTTCCTTCAATGCATATTCTTCACCATATAAATACAGTTTTTGTTTACATATATATGAAAGAGGAAACCAACTAAAAATTTAGTCCAATGTGATTGTGTCTTGCAAATATAGATCAGTTTTAATCTTTTGTGAAAATCTGTTGTTCTACTCTCTTATTTTTCATAATTTCACATATTACTTACTTCAAGCTTAATCTTAGAGTTAGAAGTTATGCAATGTTCCTTACCAGTTGAAATGACTATCTTTATCCATGCATATTTAGAATAAGTCAGGTCATTTAGTCCTATTAGAATTCTAAAAGTGCATCTCAACTCTAAATCTCATATTCTCCACTAGATCACTTAATACGCTTTCATCATTCTTTAGGTCAAAGGTTACTTCATTTTTCATAATTCTCTAAAAAGAAGAAGATCACAACCAACTTCAAAGAAGAGCAAGAAGAACAATAAAAAATTAAAAACCATCTTAGTCAACGATTTTGAAGTCAGGAAAGCTCCCGGCTGAAAACTTTAGATTGCCAAGACTAACCGCAGAAGTTTCTAAGATATACATGGCAAAAACTCAGTCCTAGCAGGATGCTAGAAGGCAAGTTGGCCCTATACTGAATATAAATTTCCATTTCAAATTTCTCGGTACCCTTCACAAATGTACGCATAATATATACATATATAAATCTATACAACATATATATATATATATATATATAAAAGAAACTACATAAATGTAAAAGCAATAATTGATACTTCATAAGCTGGCAAAATTAATTAAACCATTGTCATACCATTACATAACTAATGCAAATGCTGCTTTTTTTTTTTTTCTTTTTTTTTTTAAGAAAAAAATAAAAATAAAAATACCAGATCATACTAGGTCATGGTCTCAGACACACGAGATGTTAAAGTATTTAAACAGTGTACTTGTAAATTAGTAGTCAGCCAATTTAATTTTAAGAGTGTGTTTCAAACTTTCAATTGATATTAGCCAGACCCCTAAGAGTTTTTTTTTTCCCCTCAACTTAATTCAGTTACATGCAAACAAAATAGTCTGTTGGTATTTCAAGATTGACTTGTTAGCATCACTATTTTTAATCAACTCAAGTAAGTTCATGGGCGCTTAACACATCAACACAATAGCTTTGTAAAATGCAAAATGCATGCACACATACATTTATCATACATGTTTTATGCAACTTTGGTGAACCCAGACTATAACAGAATATATCTTTATTTTTTAATTGAAGAATTTATTTAAATTTACCTCCACATAGAAGCTGAACGCCAGCTTGCTGATTAGCAGCATGATCCAAAACAATGTATACCTGAGCAAATTAAGAGCACTTCTGTTACATAGAAGCATTACTCAACAATACAAGATTTTCAAGATAGGAGAATAAAAAGGGGCAGAATGAGCAAACTGTTTGGCAGTTCCCCCCCCCCNACTTTTCCCCCCCAAAGAATCCCTGTCCCCAATCTGCAGAATTCAGAAGATAATGAAAGTAAACATAGAACAGCAAAATATTTTATTTCCTTACTTAAGCAGTGTAAACATGTCCTCATGCATGCCTCTTCCTATGTACAATTTTGGCTGTAGCATGGTAAAGAATAAGTCAAAAAGACACAAATCAACTAAAGGGGGGGAAAAGTAACGAAAAAGTATTTATAGAAAACATTAAAATAAATTAAAAAAGCAGCAAACAATAACTTTGGTTCAAACTAATGAATGCTAGACATGCTTGCCTGAGCCCACCACATAAGCAGAGTGGCAATCATCGAGTTAGATCGCTCCACCCCTCTACGTATAGGTGGAAGTAGAAATAGAACAGCAGCCAATATATTGGGTAATAAATAAAGTGCAATAGCATAATTATAAAATGGTTGGTTCCGCCAATCTCCAGCCCAACTGTTGAAGAATTTCACAAGTCCTGTTGGGTTCTGCACTGAACTGGAATAACCAATCGGCAGAACGACAACCCAGGCAGCTGCCACTGCAAATTTCAAGAGGTATCTTACTATTTGGGTGCATTTCAAGCTCTTCCAGGCATTCCAACTAAGAATCATATCAAGAATGGCTGCAGCACATAGACAGAGAGGATAACCCAGAAAAGTCACTTAACTGGTAGGTAGCATGTAACCAGAACATGATATGCTGGATAGAAATACTCATAAATGCTATATGAGGAAAGAAAATAAATAAATAAATAAAAAAGAATTGATAGTAAACAAAAGCATATGTCTTCATTTTGATTTGTATAGGAATTCAATACACATATATAACAAATCAACAGTACCTTGTAGAAAATTGAGGAAGGCAGAAGTAATAAAGATGCTCAAAACATTTTTGAAGACATCCTCATCAAAGATAGCAGCAGGAGATCCAGAACGACTCCATGCAATAATAACCATAGCCTGAAAAACATTATATGTAAAAGATGAGGCACATTCCTTGGGAGAAAAATTAAAGGAGTAAATTACTCAAACCCCTCTTTAGGTTAAATAAATGGCATAAAGTCATATGCAGATTCTTTGATTCATAACTAACTTTGACGTACATGAAAATTTTCCCTCATGATCAAATATAATTTATTTCCTCCAATCTTACTTATAAGCTGCAAGACTTTCAAAAGTCCAAAATAAGCACTAAAGATGTTTATACATTTTTACTAATGAATATCCCTTGGAAGAAGATGCGTTCACCACCATCTCAAACCTGCACCACTCCCTATCACCAACCCAGCCAGTCACTGCCACCTACTGGATCCAATTCTTTTGACCAAAATAAACTAGTCCCGCCGTTCCCAAGTCCATCTCCATTCCAATTTGAAAACTAGTTGGAGTGGGGATAGAAATTGGTTTCACTAACAATTTCCACTACCTCTAATTGATTAATTACTGTCAATCCTCATCAAACTTCAAGATCTTCATCATCCCAGAATGACAGTGATTTAGCCTAATAGCATCAATCTAAGCCTAGAATATTAGAACGTGCATACTCAGGCATTACAATTTGGTTTTAAGAGGACTTTGGCAATCCCCAAAGGACAGCAAGTGATGACAGGGTATCCGAGCTCATCATATTTATAATACTTTGGTACATTTAACCGGCCCTTCCAGTTTTGGAAACAAGGTAATTTCTGCTTCTTTAATCATCCCATTTACATGTAGAATAATCAATTATTAACATTTAATTATAAGACTTAACCACTTAATGATGCTCATGGGAAAATTATAAGATGGATCACTGTGTAATTTCAGAATTCATGAAAGAGGTTTGGGTCTCTATGAAATCAAAAGAAAATTGTTATTCAACTAAAAACACATACTCAAACATCAAGTCTACCTGGAAAGCCAATATAAAGAATATCCACATTCGATCAAAACTTCTATACAGGTGCCAAAATGTACGGACTTCTACAAAATTTGTTTTAGGCTTCCTCCTCCCACCAGCAACCTGGTTTGGTCTCTGTCAAACACATTGCCATAATTCATATATATGCATATAATTATATGAACAAAAATATTATCAAGTGTGTAAAACATGGAGACATGGACATATATACACATCTAATTTCATACGAGCCAAGAGTAATTTCGCTGAAATTCAGAAAAAGAAAAGCTGTATTTCTTCCATAAAAGATACAATAATAAATGGTTTGCATTGTTAAATTACTTCCTAAAAAATCTAAGCACAATAGAACAGAAGTCCCACCTACATCCTCTCCTCCCTTATGAATTGAGAACAAAAACAAAAAGACGAGGGGAAGAAAAACAAGAAGAGCAATAATTACCTCATTAGGAGATTGTACCCCATCTGAATGCCTAAAAAAATCTGATTTAACATTCATCGGCCACCCTAGACTAAAACACTTTTTAGACCTAGAAAAAAGAAACATTTTTTTAGCTGTACATCTTACTCGAACATAGATCAGAGTTTACAATTCAAAATACTCACCAAAAGTATTCATTTAAGTCGTCATAGTTTCTCCATCTTGAATGACTAGCCTTGCCTAACATGTTTCTCTTTGCTTCCTTTGCACCCAGCAAAGTTCAATTCAGTAAAACAGACTGTAAAACTGTAACATCTAGAAATATATATAGTGCCACACCATATTACCTTCTGCAAGACTTCATAGATTGGGGTTATAATGTTCCCCAAAAAGTACTCCTCTTCACGTGCTTCATTTATGTAGGGTTCTCCAGTAACAGGATGGACATTGCCAAAGAGAATCCCAAAGACCTCATCGGCCATCTTACACATAAGGAGACAAAAAGTTATTATCAAATCTAATTTTTTTATATATATGATTAGCATAATTTGTAAAACTGCCCCAATATCAAGCAAAAGTATTATTCAGTCACAATTATATGACAATTAAATTGAATTCCATTCAAATGTTCCATATGCTGGAGAAAAGAGAAATGAATAATACATTCTGCTCAAGCCAGTAATTCTTGACTGATAGCTGTTAACTAAAAGTTTGATACTGTGATGCTGTATACAATATCTACACAAGACCACATTATATAGAATGAACAACACATTTGGTGGAAAAAATAACTATTCTAACTTCACCTAGAGAGGTTCAAGTTCAATTTATAAAATTTTCTCAACAAATTATGTTTTCTATGAAAAAGCATATCCACAACTCGTCACTTATCAGTTGGCTCTGCATTCCCAAATGACCAAACCCAGAATGGATTCGTTAGTATCTATATTATGCAGCTGTTACAATAAACACTTTTTGAGTCAGAAGGTTTTTTCTTGATAAGGGCTACGAAAACACTATGACATACCATAACAGAAATGAATAGAAAACAATATAGAACACCAAAAATCAGATGGTGCAGAACAAATATAATTAGTATGCAGATGCCTTAAAAACAAGCAAAAATAATATAAGAATCTTTTCAAACCATTTGTAGTGCATGATGATGATGATGATGAAGAAAGCATACCTTGTGAAAAATGTAGCATAAGCATTCAGGCATGAATCGAATATTTGAAGCTTCCCCCCATATAAGAAGATAAAGTGCAATGTAAATCAGTTGCAACTGTTGAATTTGAGAACGTTCAGGAAATCTGCGAAGCAAAATATATAAAAAGACACCAAAAGAAAATTAAGTTTCTCGCATCATAAAATAAGGCATGGTATCAAATTCCAATTTAATAAACTTTAAAGGCATTTACTTGTATTTGGAAATCAGAAATATTACTTACCTGAGATTTGATTTACAATGCAAATAGTGACACCATGAACGATAATTCTTAAAAATTTTATCCATCAATTGTTGTACAGTGTGACTATGCAACTGCAATAAGGTTATAGTCAATCTCTACTGATCACAACAAGATGCAAGTTAAGATTGCTATTAAATTTGTAAGCCTATAAAACTGCATGTAAGCTTAGCAAGAAGTAACTTGTACTAACAATGGTTTACCTGGTTATAAACAACAAGATTCTTTTTTCTCCTTACATCCATATTAGCAAGTAGCAGGATCAAATGTTCCCTCTGATTAGCTACATTCCCTTTCTTCATGTCCCAATAACACAAGATGACAGGATGCAGTTAAATAAGATGATGTTTTCTTCATACAATAACTGAATCATTGCTGGACCCAAGACTCCCAACCACAGAAGCAATATACCACATCTTACATACTGATGTACTAGTTGACTAGATCACTTAAACGTAGTAGAAAGCTTGCACTATGACAGTTAAAATGAATATTATTATTTTGTCTGTGCTAATAACACATTCCAGAAGATGGCAAAACATCTCTCAGTAGATATCTTATATTTTTCTACTTATATATTAAAGGATTAAAAGCATAATTAGAAAATGTCAAGAGTTATTAAATTATTAAAATGATAGATAAACAGGGTCAAGAAGATGAGAATCCTTTATAAACTAATAAACCATAAAGTCAAGAACCTACTACTGGACATTTTTCCAATGTAAAATATAGCTTAAAAAAAGAAGAATATCTTTAAACTCCTTTGATGTTGATGTCAATTAGGATGCCAAGACCCAAGAACTTCTGATGATCCTAAGTCATTACTGCATAATTACAAAAAGTTTTATTCTTCTTCCCCTCCAAATCCCTTTAAAATAAAAATATAAAACTATCTTTAAAGGCCTGTAGACTACAGCCGAAGGCCCTCCCACCAGAAACTATCCATTATGTTTATTAGAGAAAATCATATAATTGATGGTTATATTGTTCAAATAACCCAACCCATAAAAAAAAAAAAAAAAAGGGGTCAGGTTCAGGCTTCAACCCCTGTTGTAGATAGAAATGATATGCATCCTTGTAGAGAATATCCACAAACCAATACAAGTTATTTCAACAAATCAAAGGTGATCCAATTGTAACCCATAAAGCTGGTCTCATTTAGGGTTAGCACATTAAGACAAGACCCAGAGAATTTGAGCATGTAGAAGTATAATAGCTTAAATTCCTCAAGAAGCAAGTTACCTGAAACCCAAATACAGAGGAAATCCAATCAAGTAAATCGCTGACAGGTTTAATCCTCTCTGTAGCTGTTGCTACACCATCACCAGGCCCAGTGGGTTTTAAATGAATTCTGGGAAGATTTTCCACATTCTGTAGAGCCTGGAGTGCTGCTTTTATCTATTCATTTCAAGAAAAGAAATATATGCATATACAGTGAACAAAGACCGAAAAAAATCAAGTGGAATTAATTAAACTAGTTTAATAAGAACACGAAAAATCTTGTGTACAACCTCAGGAAGTTCCATAATTGCAGGTTTAACCCCAACGGCATACAAAGGAAGAATGTTATAATGTGTATACTGGCTCCTTTTTGTCTCTACATCATCAGCAAATTGTTGTGTCTATCATGAAAAGATTGTAAAATACTTTTTTCAGTACCTTTCAGACCAAACATGGCCTTTAATATTGTGAGGAAGGATTACAAAATTCGAAAAAGCAAACCTGAGGATCTATCATGTTTGAAGGTACTACTGTTTTCAGCACCTGATAGAGTACTGATGCAATCTGACAAACTTTAGCCATCTCCTCTCTTTAAAAATAAAAACAAGAAGGAAGAATAAGAGACAATGAATGACATGCTTAACAAAAATATTCATGCAAAAAATTCAAAATGAAGCCTCACGGTTTTTTTTTATATTCTCCTTCTTTGACATTTTTTTCATAAAAGTCACGAAAAAAAATCTGGATTTCTTTTGGATCCCCGTGAGAAAGCTTAGGTTTTGCCTCAAGTTCTTCCTGCAACACAGAGAATTTTAAGTTGTGATAATTTTAATTCAATTTAACACAGAGAATTTTATTATTACCTAAGAAAGTTGTGATAATTTTTAGAAGTATTGTTAAAACTTTCAGTCTACAAATTAATTTTCACATTTCTAATCCTAATGTTACATGTTTGTCCAGTTCATTTAAACCAATTATATCAGGTATTACAATTTAACTGAAAGTTTCCATTAGTTTAATAAACAAGAAAGATAAATTGTATGACAAATGTTTTGATGAAAAACCAAATTTTATTCTACATCTACCTATGTTGACATTAAAAGTATAAAAACTTAAAACCAATCGCTATTAATTTTAACCAATCGCTGTTAATTTTTTTTACCTATGAAGTTAGTATTTCTAACTTAGTAGTATTAGAGAATCAAGCTAGGACTGCAAGAACATTAATTTTTTCCCAGAAGACAACGGATAGAAACAGCAAAATTGTAGCCAATATAGACAATATCCCCACAAAAATATCAGGCAAAAATAAACATAAAATGCCTAAAACCAGACCTGTTTTCAACTAAATGGAGGAAATTACATGAAACCAATATAGAGGTCTACCTTTTCAAGTTTGTGCAAGAGATATGTCTTAAACTGGCGAACACCACGTCCACTAGATGTTGGATCCATTATATGTGCCTTCTCAAATGCATGAAAACGGCCTGATGGAATATCAGTATAGCAGTGTCAGAAAAAGATTATCTCTTTGGCAAATCAAGCATGCAAAGTATGAATTCTGACATTCTCAAAAAGCAAAACATGACATGTAATGCAGGGCAATGAAAATTATACACCATAACAAGTAGGAAAATTCAAAAGCATCTTTTTACAAGCCATGCCAAAGAGGGCCTAAATCCTGCACCCAACAAGTATGAGCAGTGTGGAGTGTGGAATTAAGTTCCACATTTTATCCATATAAAGCAATATATAACTCATATACTCTTAAATGAATGTTCATAAGTGCAACTAGTATTACTAAAAAAATTTAATAGAGTCAACAACATTTTATGAATTTCTAACCTAGAAACTCCTTGTTTTCTGCAGCAAGCTTATTTATACAGGGAATTTAGCTGACAAAAAATACAGGGCTACTGCCACAGCAGCTACGGACATTAGCAGTACCTTCAAATCCATTATCAAAAACAAACATCGGGTTTACTAGAATATGATGCTTACCATGTTATTACTAACATGCAAAGGTTTATAAGTTTCATATTAAACATTACTAACCACTTCCCGCTTTCTATACCAAGGCTTGGAAATGGCACTACGAATAGCAGATATTAAATACACAATCAAAGACATCCTGTGGGTCATTTTCCAAATATCTCAAAAGGGATTCACTTGTTCATCCAATCTTGAAGAACATGGGCAATTCAAGGAACTTACAAGATTAGCTTGGAAGGTACATAGAAAGTTCTCCATAAAATTTAACCCCTGCTCCATTTATCTTCTACTTTAGCCATTCCATTTTATCTTCTTCTTTTTATATTTGGTTTTTCTTCTTCTGGCTGAACTGGAAGCCACTTCTCATGTAGCCCATGCCGAATTAATTGTATTCTGGCCGGAGCAATGAACCTATTTGAAGTGGCTCATTTTGTAGAAGCCAATGCATGAACAAGGATTAATTTTACTTTCCCAGATTGGGTGTAGGTCTTAGAGGAAGTTCTAGGCAACTTTCTGTATTTTGTGTCCGGAGTAATTCACTTAATTTCCTCTGCAGTATTGGGCCTGAAACTCTGGAAGAATCTTTTCCATTCTTCGGTATTTTCCTTCTGATGTACAAAAATAGATCATATTGGTACTATAAAAGTGACTCATACAATCCTCCTAGCTTTTACATTGGCTAGGTCTAGTTGACATAATTCCACTTCCCATTTCATAGCACTCTCGACTGTTTCCGACGATGGTAATGTAAAACCACCATTATTGAATTTTTCTATGGTGCGGATATTCCTAAATTAGTTACATGTTAATTTTTTTTTATGGTACGGATATCAACAAATCATGTACTTCATAATGTGTCGTGTCATGCAACATATTGAGCACTAGATTGTCACATAAACATTTTTTTTTTTTAAGAAAAACAACTCCTTTGACGTTTAAAGTAACAAGAGTCAAGAAGAAATTAAAACTGCCAACCATGTCATAATGAGAAACATAACGGTCATAATCACTCCAAAGAGAGAAATAAAAATAGCAATAATCAAAGACCATAGTGAGAGGACAGAAAGAAGAATAGTTAGTCATCAAGAAGTACATACAGAGGTAAGCAACCCTGGGATTTTCCTCCTCCACATCATTGGCAACACGGAGAATAGGAGCAATGGAAGCAAGGGAAGAAGGTACAAGCTCACTGTCCCTGATTGGTTTGTCATCGTTGGACAAATTCACCATCTTCGTAGGCTGTCGGGTCAATGTCTTGCTGGACAACGAGCTCCGCAGACCCAGATCGCTCTTTGTCCCACTGGTACTCGCCATTTCCAACAACACCCCGTGAAACAATCAAAGCCCCTCAAGGCTTCCACCTTTTCTACTACCAAATTCAGACCCACTATTTTCTTCTTCCTCTTCTTCTTCTGCTTCTTCTTGGTCTTGTTGTTCTGTTTGAGAATTCCTTTTTGGGTTTTGTTTGGGGAAGCGTATGGTATAAAAAATGAACCATCACCATCTTTTTGCTCTGTGTGTGTTTGTTTGTTTTACAGAAAGGAAGAAAGAGAAAAGAGAAAGAGATACTTTGGTAGAGAAGTGGGGCAAAGTGAGATTTTGCTCTGATAGCAAGAAAAGAATTGGGGACTAAGGAATTATTTTTTTATACGACAAAAATCCTTTTTCGAAAACGCTTTCTTTTTTTTTTCCGCTTTTGCTGAATCCACAAATCAATATTCAGCACAAACCCAATACTACAAAAACCCAGAGAGCTTTTCCTTTTTTTTTTCCTTAAAACCCAGAGAGCTTTTTCTTTTTTGTTTTTTCCTCACTTTTTCTTTTTTGTCTTTTGGTTATTCGGAGAAGAACGCTAATGAGTTTGCTTAGCACTGCACGTTAAGGAGCGGGACTATCAACTCTTTCAAACTGTCTCTCTCTGCGGACGACGTGGTCGATCGGTTCGGTATTGGTTTTTTTCCTTGCTTGGAGTGCTTTTTCTTTTATGAAAGATACCTAGGGTAGAATGTTACTTTCGTGCTTCTGGGGTTGAAGGATGACACATGTCCTTCTGGATTCTTTTTTCTTTCTTTCTTTCTTTTATCCCAGAATCTAAAATAGCTTGGCTAACCAGGAGGAAATAGAATAACAAGCCGCAAATATAGAAAGAAATAAAGTAGTCAATCCTGTCTCGGATCATATACAACCTACTCGATAAACCACGATAGTCATTGTATAACCACGCAACTTGGTAGTTTAGCATAAAAAAAATTGAATGGACTATTATATATTTGTGTTTAAAAGTTATTAATTCAACTCTTTGTATGCTATGCTATTGTTTTCGGATGTGTCTATGCCACAATGTGGTATAATCTAGAACTTATGATCTAATCTGCTACCAGAAAGAGTCTTTTTTATTCAATATATATATATATATATATGTTATAGTCGAACATTTTAATAAACCCGTATGCAGTAAGCATGTCTACTCCATTGTTATGTGTGATTATAGGAAAGTTTACGATGCACGTTTTGTATAAGTTTACAATTTAACATATAAAAATATTCATCATTTTCAAGATCAAAAATATATATATATATATATGCATATAATTCATCATTTTTCATCTAACATATTTTAGGGAAAAATCTAATGGCTTAAAATATATAATCAATATAAAATTTAAAAAGAAAAAACGAGTGAAATAAAACATTTCAGATATATGGTAACATTGGTTTCCAAAACTCCCTTAGCAACAACAAAGCTCGGTTTCTATAAAACCTCTGATCTGTTTTTCTTGTTTTATTGTGATTTGATGTATAACATCTCTAATCTCTCTGTTCGTCCTCTTAAACAATACATTTAGTAGAGTGGCATCTACTTGTTGCAAGGGATGTATACATTAAAAATGAATGTTCAAAGAATAATTATACAACGCAATGGCAGCTCGTGGTTCCAACCAGAAAACCATCTGCAAATTTTCCTCTCCCCAATCCTGCAATAGAAATTATGTACATGAACAAATGCATGCATAGAAGGAGCAGAAGCCAGAGCAATGTGTTTTGCTTATGAAATGCTTGAAGTAGGCAAAGAGTAACCAGCTTCGATCAAAGTTTGTACTGCAATGCCATCACAACCAACGGCATACACGAATGATGAGACTACATTTATGCAGATCTTCTAGTGTTCTTTACGAGCTGGCAAAGACAAGGGCATGGCATTTAAAATAACTATCAAAATCTTGCTTATATTGGACTTGATCGCAATGCCTGCAATTTGAAATGCAAAAGGACTCGAGTTTGAGCAATCATAGCAATTTGAACAAACAAAATGAAATATCTCCCAATAGGAAATTTATGAAAGAAACTATCATTGGTCATCTTTGTTGTTAGATTCATAAAGGAAAAACCTCACGCGAGAGTGGAAAAAACATTGACAGATGCAATTGCCATGAATCTATGAGAATAGTGACAATGTCAGATATGAATATGGGGTCCATGCAGATGCTCCACAAACTGAACATAAAAATAACATAAAAAGGCAAATTCTGAATAGAAAAAAAAGTTGCTGTTTGCTTTCTTCTCATTTTTAATTTCTTAAAGCTTTGCTTTTTAGTTTGGAGATTAATGTCGAAGATCCATGAGACTAGGCACATTTTTATTATTACTAGTCATAATTTGTTGTCTTCCTAATCTTATGGATTAACCCATTTTTCTAGCTAGGTAACTGTGAATTACATACAATTTGCTAAAGATAATTTAATAATTTTAGACATTGAAAATATAGCATAAAGGTCAAACAAGGTAAGAATTTAGATAAATACTTTAATATATTAAAAGGAGGTGAGAAGAATGATAGAGAAACCTTATTTTTTGAACTTGTTGCGGAAGCCCATGGCTGATGAGGATTGGTCTCAGCTGTGCCATGACTGACAAATGTTATTACTCTTGATTGTTTCTGTTGATTAGCGATTGGCGGTGGCAACTCTCTCATGATCCATAACACAAAAGCAGAGGGTACCAAAGAGCCTAACGAAAATCAAAAGGAAAACATTAAAAGAAATAACTGATCTACTCTATCTCTTGACTGAAATATGGTACTCTATCTAGAACGGCAATAAGAAAATGCAGACTGCAGATCAGAGCACACAGAAAACGTAATTTATGCAGCTAATAGAGTTTCTTATCTACAGTGACAGATAATTATAAGACTGATTATCAATATACAATTAATATTTCGAGTAATGCAAATTTAGACCACGTTAGATCCTTAGATGGTAAAGGCATTGTCCTTGTCCACTGGAATCCCATCAGCCCTTTTTTTCGATATATAGGAAATGTAAGGATAATTTAGAGCACACAGAAAATGTAACTTATACAGCTAATAGAGTCTCTTATCTTCAGTGAGATAATTAAAAGAATGATTATCATTTTATAATTTATATTTAGAGTAATGCAAATTTAGAGCACGCTAAATCCTTAGATGGTAAAGGCATTGTCCGTGTCCTCTGGAATCCCATCAGCCCTTTTTTTCAATATATAAGAAGTTACATAAAAAGTAAATGAAAGTCAAAGTAGTCAGCTTGATTCATTAAGATTTAATGAATGTGAGATTACCTATGAAATAGTAAAAAATCAGAAAAACCAGTGCGCTTACTCCATACATTTTCTTCAGATGCCAATGATAATAAAGCTGCCAATAACTTTTGTGGTAAGTAAAGAATTGCATAGACTAGAACAGAAATGAATCATCCAAACCAAGTATGAAGGTATAAGTTCGATTAACCACTTACAGGAATATCTGTTAAAAGGGCTACTAAAGCACTTGATGTAAAGCATACAACAGATGTAACTGCTAAACCAGCAACCTGCATGGTGTGCCAATTTTGCAAAAATAATTCCACAATATTTAAGCAGAAAACTGTAATTTGTGAAGATAGATGTATTTGTAGTATAAACACACATACACAAAAACATAAATATATACAAGAAGTTGTAATTAAATGTCAAAGCCAATAAAGGAGAAAAAAGTTTAAAAAAGTTATTAGTTAAATACCTTCCACATCTCTGATGAAGCTTTCTCAGATCGTACTTTTCTTAATTTTAAAATTAACATGAGACCTGGATTTTAACATGAAGATAGTTAGATATGTCAGAGGTCATGATTTGAGCTCATATAAACCTATTAAATAAAAAAAATACTAAGTTCAAGATGGGAATAATGCAAATTTCATAACAATTTGAGAATAACTTTTACACAGCAAAAGTTATGTAGGACCAACAGGAAGAAAGGAAATAGAGAGAAGGAATAAGAAGAAGAGGGAAAAAAGAATTTCAGCAATTAACAATATTCAATAGTAAAATCTCAAAAAACCTAATATAGATTATTTATGCAGGTGGTAGACCATGACAAAATAGGAAATAAAACTACATCTAAATAAGGAAAAAAACTAGAACTAAACTATGAATAAAGAACACTAAATAAATCATTAAACACTAAGAAAATCTCAAATTAATTAGACCTTGGTCAAGTGTATGTTTGTGTTACCTTCATATAATGTGATTGAGTCCACTACATAACAAAATTATCTGTTGGCTTTGATGGTATATTAACAAAATTGTTTGCCTACTATATCCATGAAAAAGTCTTAACAGTAAAATTTTTATCACCAACATCGCCACTAAATAAATGTGTGATGACAAGTGAAACTTATTTTTTGTGAATAGTTGCAAGTTGCAAAGATCTAAAATTACAAGAAAAGAAAAAAAAAATGAAATGATAAAAATGTAGAATAACTAAAATCAAGGCTGCTCGGTGCTCACCGTAGCAACCTAATGCTCCTCCAAGCAAGATAACAGCAATGGCAAGAAAGTCTTCGTATACCTGCATGAATATTTGCAAGTTATTAGCCAATAATAACTGCCATGGTAAAGTGTATAGGTACAGAAACAAACACTCATAGAATCAAATCATGTAACACTAGCTATGTCTCAAATGATATTTACTAGGACTTGCTATAGACAAAAAAGATGCACCAACAAAAAAAAAATGAAGGGAACAGCAGTACCTGCACTCATCTCCAAAAAGGGCTAAGAACTTAATGTATTGCAACATTCATAACTGCTTTCATGACCATTAGCTGACCAAATAACTGGAACATAGATTGATAGAACTAAACAAGAGTACTTAACATGGTCACCAACAGCATGACCACCAGCAGCAATAAATTCCACGAGTAACACAGTGAGAACCATTGAATAGCTAATTTGACAAATCTAAGAGATTTAAAACACAATTAACTCCCAGATCTTCATATCCAATCATTGTTTCTCACATAAAAGTACATATCAGGTATTGGTTTCAAACTATCTTCTCTAATTATGAATGAAATGTCAGACATGGGACTGAACTGTGTCTGCTTATAATCCTCCATAACCATTCCTTCATCAAATGTTGTGAGCCAGATTACAGTACGTTGCATAACATGAAAGAATCTAAAGACGTTCTGCCTCTTAAAATCAGCTAACAACAGGAGTCAGAAAGAATATGTTCCATACCTGGGCAACTAATGAAGAATCAATTGGATTCTTCCCTGCACCAATCCAGACTACCAGGCCAAATGTTATCATCAAGACAAAGACGAGAATGACAACCTAATGAAGACTAAAATTAATGATTTGAACAGAAAAGTGAAAACAATATTTGAAAAATGATTTAAGTCATAGAAGACAAAGAATTAGAATAAATAAACAGATAAATTCTATTCTCCGTACCACAATCACAAATTTTTGGTGGATTCCTACATGAAGGCTTTCAAATGAGCAACAACTCCAATGGCCATCTGTATTTAACAAATCAGGTTTATTCTTTGAATTTTCCAGCAATGCTTGTTGAATGCTATTGTCAGTGTCATCATCCTCGTCATCATTTGCCTGATGGCAGAGGTCAACCCTATAAAATCATTGCAACAATAGCACATATATTTACTGAAATATTATGCTAGCAATTTTGTTTAATCACATAAAAAATACTAAGTAATGCACGACTTTATGGAACTTTCTTTATCATATACATAAACTAACAATATCAAAACTTATTGTACATGAGACAGAGAACAAAATTGAATTTTTCTTTTTAATGGATACTCTGACAAATGTAAAATGATAACCTCGGAGCTTTCTGTTATGGGAACATAGAATAGCATATTTACAGATATACAATATAGTTTCATTAATTAAGATGTCACTTGAAACAGTAATTCACAACTTAACCTTGGTAAAACTAAAACTCTTTTTTTGGTGGAAAAAAAAAACAAAAACAAAACAAAACAAAAACAAAAACAAACTAAAAACCTATTAACTACCAAAGCCAAAGACTTATGGTAAAACGTTCTACTTTAAAAATGAATCTCACCATAAATGTTATTATTTATATTTCTAGTTATTAGCTTTAAATACACTTTTATGTTATAATTCTTACATGTTATGAATATATCTTTTAATTTTCCTACGAGTGGCTGTGATTGATAAGGACAGAGGACTCAAGCTATAAATTCAATAGAACTTACCAGAATGATAGGAGCAGAAGAAATGCTGCAAGAAACGGAATTTTTGGGTAGGCTGCAGCAAAATTTTCATCATTAAATTACAACCAGATTCACAAAATCGATTCTAAAGACAACCTTTGAAGCTGCATGCAGGGTGCAATGACAAAGGAAACATACCCATAAGGATAAACCCACATATATGAGACCAGCAAGCCCACTTCTGACAAGTTGCAACAAGGGCAGATATGAAATATATTAAGTAACCTGACAAGAGAAAATAGATGCTATGATTTAATAATGTAAGTATACTCAGACAATTTGACTATGTAAGTGATACTCAGACAATCTTTAGTAGGCTCTCCTACTTATGCTCCACCACTTTACGAAGTTCACAAACAAGGTGTCCAAAATTTGGTAGATAAAGATTTATTGGTAAAACTTAGGGTCACAAAGGCTGTCTCCATGTACCTAGGTTTTTGAAAACAACTTATATAAGAGAATAAGATTTCCACATTCATTGTGAAATACCCACAGGCCTTTCATATAAAACATAATAATATACTTAATATGTGAGTATTAATTTGGATTGCAAACATAAAACAAAGTAGGTGAATTTCCAGCGCATATTTGCTAGTACCCGAAACTTAATGATTTTAACCCATGCAAGATAATAAGTTTAGAAAATATTTCTAACATTTCCATAATGCAATTAATTTTACCAAAACTTGAGCTTAGAACCATAATTAATTGCTTAATGGTTAAAAGATGCAATTCATTATATAAACCAACAACCTAAGCATTACCCCCAAAAAAAAAAAAAAAAAAAAAACAAAACAAAACAAATCAAAAACAGAACCTCAGCCTTACCTAAGTTAGAACTGCCGATCATAAAATGAAGTACCTGCAGAGTGGTATTCATTCCCATCAAAGATTAATCATAAATTATGAAATACAATACCAAATGAACTATAAAATATAAAGCTAAAAAAAATTAACAATTGGTAACCCAAATTTTTTAAATAAATAGAAATTGATGAAGAACGTTTTCAAAAATCTGCCTTGTCATTTGAGGCATTCACCTATATTCCTTTTTGGTATATATATATCAAGATTACAAACACAAAGGAACTCAATAGACTTCCCTCCAGCTAAGTATGGTCAATTAGCTATTTATAAAGTATTCATCACGTTGCATCCCAAAATGACATTTATCTCATGCTGGAAACTCAGAAGGCACTCATCTCATGCTCAATGTTAAAAAAAATACATCCTTGCAATCAAAATGCTATAAGGTTTGCATATATTATTGGAAATTTATCTGAAGCGAACAGTCTTGGTTTCTGACTTTAACTGCTAAGAAAAATATTGATAATAGATAAAGTTTCTATCAAATAAAAATTAAGATGTTGCAAGTTACTAGATAATACCACTCACTTTTTGGCGTGTCCATCCTTCTTCTCGATTCCGCATGTGCATCCTGACAAGCTAGCATGATAAAGTGCTACAGTTAGTACAATGTGGAAAGAATCAAATAAGCAAAATACTTTTGAAGTATTATGTCACAAAATAAACAATAAATCAGTGTTATGTCAGATAACATTTCGCATAAACCTTTGGTAACATTTATGGTTTTGGTTTTCAATATGTGTATCATAAACAGGAAGTGGGCCCAGATATGTACATCATCCAACACTTAGACAGACAGTTTCAACTCTTTCCTGGCAGGATTCAAACACAAGACTTGACAGACAATAAAGTTTTATGATACCTTGTTAATTTACCTGATCTCAAAAACTCAGGGCAATAGAAAAGTAGGCCCAACTATATATATCAAACTAACACAGTTTAATGATGCTAATGCCAAACACGTTAAATGCTCTTAAATAAGCATCTTAATCACACTATCACTAGTAGATGGAAAAATTTCCTTTTACAGTGAGTATAACAGATGGAAGAATTGATAGGTCATATATTATATTATTTACATCACAAGGACGAGAAAATCACAAAAAATAATACCATAATAGTTTGTGAGTGTTTGAAAAAGAGAGACTAACAAAATTCATCTAATATCTCCAAAGATCAATCAAAGAAACACCAATCAAGTCAAGTACTTCCAAATTATTGCTCATGAAGTTTCGAGTAAATTTTGGTTAATACACAATCTCTATGTCCATTGAAGATAGTGAAACCAAAGAACTCCAAATTAAGAACTTCAAAACATCGCTATGTTCCATCACATCTTTGAAGAATAACAGTAATAATAGCCCTCAAGTCTCTCCTCTACTTTCAGGAAACCAAGCAAACCTAGAATGCATGCACACCTACAATCCTATAATTCAATCCAAATTTCCAAGAAACTAAAACACATTATGATTTTCCAAACTCAGCATACACAATAACACCAAAAAAAAATCCACATAAAACCATGGTGACAAAAATCTAAACAGAACTTTAAAATACAGAAANAAAAAAAAAAAAAAAAAAAAAAAAAAAAAAAAAAAAAAGGTCAGCAAAAAAACCTGAGAAAATGCAACCACAGCGAGAAAACCATTAAAGAAAGCCAAAATTATATTCAAGACGAACAAGTCGAGTGGAAGGCAGTCTTGGTTCCTCCTCGCAACCGATTCCAACACCATCTTCATCATCATCTTATTCTTCTTCTTCTTATCTAGAAAGACAAAATAGAGAGAGAGAGAGAGAGAGACAATATACAGACCCGTACACGTATTCTTCCTATGAAAAACTGAGGAACAGAGAGAGAGTGATTGGGAGGAAATGGAAGTTGCGTTTATTAGATGAGACAGTGTACGGTCAGTCAAAGGGAAAAGAAAATTTGTTTGTTGATTTGCCGTCTGTGGCTCTTTGTCGGAAAAAATTCAGGTCCAGAACATTTATTTCGTTTTTCTATTTAAATAACAATAAATGGTCAAATAAATAAATATTAAATTTATTTGATTATTTTAAAATGTTTAACAATTATATTATTATCGATATTAATTTAAAGAGTCAATTTCTATTTAAATTTTTTAAATTTGATTTAAT
>QANX01002815.1:0-38337 GCA_003254975.1 Ochetophila trinervis | reverse complement strand
AATGGGGATTGTTAACGTGAGGATGTGCCTATTTATAGATTACATAATGGTTGGTGAAAATTAAATGTTAGTAGATAGGTTGGAATTAAATATGGTAGTGACAGGAAATAGTTTGAAGATATGGTTGCATAATTAATTGACATAATTGTTGTGTTCAATATGCACTATATATATATATTTATGTTTATATGATGATACCATATATGATTGATTATACATTAATTTTTCAACAATAATGTCAACTTATGAACAATGGAAAAAAATAAAATAAAAAAAAATAAAAAATAAGGGTATTGGCGACGCTGGTGTCGCCAATACTGTATTATTGGCGACGCTGGTGTCGCCAATACTGTAGTATTGGCGACACCAGCGTCGCCTATAGTGCCTCATTTTTTTTTTTTTTTAATTCTCAAGTAATTTAATCTCTTCATCGATTTGTAGCTGGTCGATCATATAAAAGGAGAGCTGGTCAAATTTTTTTTGACATTTCCATATATTTTGAAATAGTTTCAGCTAAATCGAAGAAAAAAAAACGTAAGAATATTTATGCATATGTATGATTTTTTTTTTTTTGATGATTGTTTCTTTTTTTTTTTCCATAATATTGAGACGTATTTATAGATACAGAATGGTAGGTGTGAATTGATTATATTTTGGTATTGTGAAATAATTGTATGTGGTAGGTGTTGGCGCGCAACTATTTCCGACACCTGCTCCAATGGGTGTCGCTGAATGTGATTGCCGCGTATATTTTCCGCGACGCGTTATTAATGCCCGTCGCAAATGTATTTGGCGCGCAGATTTTCGGAGACACTTGTGGAATGCCTGTCGCGAAATGTATTTGGCGCGCTTATTTTTCGCGACACATGCCGATTTTGTGTCGCCGAATATGCTTCGCGCCACATTTTTTGCGACGGTTTTCGATCGTGCGTCGCGGAAGCTGATTTCACGCACATTTTAGCGACGTGGGTGCGTCGCTATTTTGTTCAAATAAAGGCGACGCACTATATTTGTGTCGCCGTTAGTTTATCGCGACGCAAATTTTTTGCTTCGTCGCGCATTTAGTGTCGCCGATTAAGGTTTTTGGCGTAGTGATTGGTCTATATATAATTATATTTATCATTTTAAAAGTTCAATTATACATAACTAAGTTATATTAATATTTCAACCAATACAATCATATCACTATGTACACTTAGTAATTTTTTGGTACCTCTAAAATAAATAATGCTATCGGCAAAACTTGTAACCACTATAATATTTTATTGGCTTATATTTAAATTTCACTAATATATTTAAAAATTTATTCATATTTAATTTTATAATATTTTTTCAACCACTAATATATTAATATCATATCAATTAATAAATAAATTGATATCTATGAGTCCATGACAAACAAACAAAATTTATCCTTTTTACTTTCCCATTTCTCCTGCCGAACTTAGACCAAGTCTACGGTTTAAAATCCCTATCATCCTAAGCCCCCATACAAAATAAATAAAATAATAAAAATATGAAGTCTACGGTGTTTAAAATTAGACCTGGCAAATTTTAACACGACCCGTTAACACGACACGAACACGACACGTTTTTTACGGGTTTGGGTCTAGCTGAAACGGGTTGGGTTGATAACGGGTTGACCCGTTAAGAACCCGTTAAGATAACGGGTCTTAACGGGTTAACCCGCGAAAACCCGTTAAACCCGTTACTGTACAATGGCATTTTTGTAATTTTATTAAAAAAAAATCCCTAATCAGTCCACTCCACGGTCCACCCCCAATTCTCGACCCCCAATTCTCGAAGGTTCTTCACTTCACTTTGCCTCCGCCTCCCTTGCTTCTCCCAAAAGCTCTGCGTCGTCTCTGCCTCCCTCAGACTGTGCGAGTGCGACTCTACCTCTGCTTGCCTCCGCCTCCCTTGCTTCTCCCAAAAGCTCGGCGTCTCTGCCTCCCTCAGACTGTGCGAATCTGCCTCTGCTTGCCTCCGCCTCCATTGCGTCTCCCAAAAGCTCTGCGTCTCTGCCTCCCTCAGACTGCGACTCTGCCTCTGCTTGCCTCCCTCAGACTCTCACCCTGCGCCTCCCAACCCAATTGACCGTTCCTTCCTGCCTCTGCCGGCGGCCAGCCTCCCTGCGTCTCCCAACAGACCCAACCTCAAATTTTCTTGTGCAGTCGGAGCTTGTGCAGCCGAGCTTGTGCACTGCGGTTTGCAAATTGCAAACTTGGTGGGTTGTTCGATTAATGTTTTTTATGTTGTCGGTATTTGATTTATTTCTCTGTCTGTTTTTCTTTTTTGTGATATATGGAGGTTTCTCGTTTGGTTACTGGGAAACGGTGGAAAACAAATAATTGGTAACAATTATAATTGCTTTTGTTGAAGAAATGCAAACTTGCTTTTGTTTACATAGTTGAAGAAACTTGGTGGGTTGTTCGATTAATNCAGTGTAATTTACTCAATAAATAAATAAAACATCAAATATAAAAATAATTTCAATATGAATATATTTATTTTAAAAATATATATTAAAAACTTAAATAAATATTAACTTTTAGTCTTATTTATTTAATATTTTAATTAATTAAATATTTTTTAACTAAAATCAGAAGGCTATGAACAACAGTTCATCCCAAATTCAATATTTGCTGAGAACAACTAACAATCGATGTGTTGACTGAAGCCGAACACCAAAAGTAAAACTCAATGATGGGCTTGTGTAAATTCATCGATTGTTCTTCATTCTAGTTTGATGGGCTTGTGCAAGTGTTGCTCATACTGTGATCATCATAAATTTAGAGATGTTCTTTTTGTCTCTAGCAGTCTCGACGAAATGAACTGTATCATTGAGTTTTGCATTTAGTGTTTATCTTCAGTCGGCACATTAATTATTGGTTGTTCTCACCCAACTTTGGGTTTGAGATGGACAGTTGTTCACAGCTTTCTGACCTTAGTTAAAAAATTTAATTAATTAAAATATTAAATAAATAAAATTAAAAGTTAATATTTATTTAAAAGTTTTAAATATATATTATTAAAATAAATATATTTATTTTGAATTTAATTTTATATTTAATTTATTGAGTAAATTACATTAGAGCTACATGAACTATATTGAATTTTACAAATTGGTACTTTTCCACGTGCGCACCACGTGTTATTTAAAGTATATTTCTGATGAAAATTGACCTAGGTACTAATTGTGCAATGTTTTGACAAATTTAAGTACTAAAATGCAAAAAAAAAAAAAAATTAAGTATATAATTTAGATACCACTAATGTAATTTACTTTATAATTTAACAGAGTACTTCTATGGGGAATCTTTTTTAGAACAATTATACAAAACGAGTGAACAATGATACAAAATGAGTTTGAATTTTCATCTCAATAGTGTGCTTCAAAGGGGCAATATGTTCTGGAATAATAATACAAAAAAAAGTGGACAAGGATATAAAATGACACTACAAAAAAATGATGATTAGACGATGATCATCAAATTAATATTTACGATGCATTTGGAAGCTAACGTTGTCTTAAATATTAAAGACGATGCACATTCAACTAATATATATTTATTAAAAAAATTTTACACAAAAACGATGGACATTTGGTAAAACATCGTCTTAAAATTAAGTAAAGACGACGCACTTTAATAAACCGTCGTTATAAAAGTTAATATAAAATATGTAAAATTTACGTGGACCCAACGTGGCAACCTTAGATGACATTCATTGACCGTCGTCTAAAACATAAACAACAACGGTAAAAAACTGTCGTATTTAATAAAATGAATAAAACGAAATCGTTTAAAATGTCAAATACGATGCTGTTTCACTTAATACAACGCATATTGTAAATCGTGAATAATATATTAGACGACGCATATCGTGTATTGTTGTTTTACTTAACACGATGCATAATATAAACCGTGAATAATAAAAATTAATGACCTACATTGTCCATCGTTGAAACACTGTACACGACGTACATTCAAAGCCGACGCGTCTAAAATCTCTGAATAAAATAAAGAGAGAAGGTGGAGTGGGTGTTTTTGGGTTTTGGGTTGGCAATGACGTGTGACAACTGCCAAGCATGAATTTTTTTTTTCTTTTTTAAAATTTTTTTGGTACGCTTCAGTGGCTTTTTGTGTTTGGTTGGTGTCAAACTTCTAATATTCTTTTTCTTTCCCTTTGCATACGTCACAGCGAAAAATCGTGGTGGCCTATGAAGCCGCTCTCTTTCCTTGATTTTTCTAAAAAGATCTTGAGTCTCTCTGCAGTAGCTTCTCAAAGAAGCAAGACGACAACAGTGGAGGCCACAAGGCACACATGCTTGAAGCTCCAACCTAACGACGCCGCCGAACCCATCTTTGTCAAAGGGACTTGGTTCCTCACCCATTTCGACCTCTCCTTAACTGATGGGCACGACGCTTGGATCTGCCATAGTACTCTTTTTATTATTCCCAAAGATTAATATATAAATTTGCTATATATTTTCGTTTCTTTATAATGTCGATTTTCCAGCATCGGAGGAGTAGCAAGTAAGGGAACGAGCAGCTCAATGGGACCAGCCAGTGCCGGAGTACGTGGCGTTGGCAGAGAGGTACTTAGGGTTTCAGCAGCGCGGTTTGGTCTACGGCTTTGCCGGTGCTGGGGACGCCCATAAAAGAGTTTGTATTTTTACAAAAAATGTTATTATTTTTTCAATTGAAAAAAAAAAAATTTGAAAAATGAATGATACTAATGCATTTTTTTTTATGTTTCTGGATCCCTTTTCTTTTTGGTGGAGAACGCGGCCAATACTGGGGGTGGTAAAAGAAGTACTGAAATCGCGCGACAGATTTCAATCCCCTTTTTTATGTAGCCGCGAATGCATTTTACAGGATTTGATATTTGGGTATCTTCTTTTTCTTCACGTGTATCGGTATTTTCCAGTTGTTTTTGGATTTAGATTGTAAAATAACTTTGGATTTAATTATTTTCCTTTTCTTCATGCGAGAGATTTCAATTTGGCTGTGCAGGAAGGGCGGATTGATGAAGGTGGAGGCAGAGGTGGTGGAGCAGCGGCCGGAAGAGTAGCAGAACACATGAATATTAAGAAAAAAATAAAAAATAAATAAATATTATAGATGACGCACGTTGGCGTCGTCTTTAATGATAATGATGATGCATAACATGCATCCTCATAAGTGAGCTTGATAATAATGACGATGCATAATGTGTAATGTTTTTAGTGCATTTTTATTGATTATGTAACAGTAAAAATAGTCATAGTTGATGTTAATAACGTTAAATTTTGTGCGTTGTAAATATTTAAAACTTTTCACTATGATAAACCATAGTTTAACATTTTTTGGACAACATTTAATGTGCGTCTTAGAACAGATTTTTTCTTGTAGTGTGAGTTTGAATTTTCATATATATATATATATATTTTTTTTTTTTTTNTTGTTAAAAGAAAAAAACCCTTTATGGAGCCGATTCTACCTTGTTAGGGAATTGAAAAATTATCGTAACCATTAAATAAACTTAATTTACGATTATATCATTATTTTTAACCATTTAAATATATGGAAAAATGATTAAAAAAATAGATTTAATTAGATTGAATAATTGGGAAATATTTCATTTACTCCTTTGGAAATTTAGGATAATTATAAAAGTATCTACCAGATTTTTAATAATTGAGCTTCTGGCACCGTTCTTTTTGAATTTTGTTTGAATTTATAAATTGTCATATGTATTTTATATTTAGCTCATATGCTTATAAATTTAACAAAAATTGGCAGCATTAGTTTTCATTAATTAATAGATATTAACATTTGGAGTGATGCTGCTAATATTTGTTAAATTCAAAATGTATAGATGCTAAATATGAATTACAAAAAAGCAATTATCAAATCCGCTCAAATTTTGAGGGACAAAAGTGTCAAAAACCTTTGATATTATCATTTGTTAAGTTTATTTGGCGATCTAAATCAAGTTTATACTTTTACTAATGTAAAATTAATTTTAAATTCTTTGGGTTTCATTTTTTTTATGCCTTAATTAATTTGAAGACTTCAAAATTTATTTCTATATTTTTAATTAATTTTTATTTACATTATGTGCCAATATTTCAAGATTTTTAATTAATCTTTGAAACATATCACTAACCTTAAGGTTCCAATTAATGTTGGTATTTTTAACACCAAATTCTGTTAGAATCTTTCTACACTACGCCAAAAACCTTAATCGGCGACACTAAATGCGCGACGAAGCAAAAAATTTGAGTCGCGATAAACTAACAGCGACACAAATATAGTGTGTGGCCTTTATTTGAACAAAATAGCGACGCACCCACGTCGCTAAAATGTGCGTGAAATCAGCTCTCGNAATTAATTTTAAATTCTTTGGGTTTCATTTTTTTTATGCCTTAATTAATTTGAAGACTTCAAAATTTATTTCTATATTTTTAAATAATTTTTATTTACATTATGTGACAATATTTCAAGATTTTTAATTAATCTTTGAAACAGATCACTAACCTTAAGGTTCCAATTAATGTTGGTATTTTTAACACCGAATTCTTTTAGAATCTTTCCATCTCACCAACAATCTTCTCTTAAGAGTACCTCTTTACCAAGACATCCCTTTATTAAGATGATTTTGTCCCCTAACAATCCCTTTCCATGAAAGGAGGACAAAATTCCAAGCACACAAATAAGATCTAGAATACTGGTTATACGTGTCCTTACCTTTAAGAAATTGAGCCAATGTCCCAAAATCATCATAGAAAAAGCCTCCAAAACATCCATAATATTACAAAATATTTGCCAACTAACGAGATGAAGTTTCTTTTTAGCTTCTGTTCCTTACCAAAGAAAATTCCTATTAAGCTTATCCATTTCCTCACAAATATAATTGGAAAACTTAACAACTTGCATTAAGTACATAGGCATAGAACTCAACACAAACTTTATTAGAGTAGCTCTGTCATCAAAAGGCAAAACTTCAGTTTTTCATGAACTAAGTCTTGATTTCATTCTATTTAATAAAAAGTTAACTTTAGGCAAGAGATATCAAGTAAAAGTCCCTTTACTTTAATAAGGAGGGAATTTGATAAGAAGGAAATCGACTCTTGCGAAGGATAGTATTTCTAGCATATTCATGTAGAACTAGAGCATCTCGTCTGAAGGCCGAGAGTAGTAAAGCAAGGCAAGTCTGAAGGCATAAGTTTTAAGAGATAGGAGAGGAACGGTATTTGTTATTGCTATTATTATCGAGAAAGCTTCAAAAGGGTCCATGATTGCTTCGTCGAATGACGAATGGAGGAACAACGAATATATTGTTCATCGAATGGAGGAACAATGAATATATTGTTTTAGTGGTAAAACAAATCACAGCACATTGAGTGTCTGATGAGTCATGCCTTCCTTGGTGAGGCCGTGTTCTTCCGTCAGCGAAGATTATCCTTCTATATGAAGGCTTGAAATTTCCCTAATTGTTTTTGGTCTAGTTTTGGTTTTTTGGGTTTGAGAAGAATCGAAAGATGGAAAATCTACCACAACTTACACTAGTGGCAGACACTGAAGGAGCTTCAAAAAGAAAGGGGATATCCCTCGTCAGGAAAATCCTTTCTGAAAAACAGTACACGGGGAATGAGATTTTTATGGTGGTGAGGAGAATTTGGTTCACGAAGGAAAACCCGATGGTTGAGGAAATTGGACAAAACACTTTTTTGTTCACTTTCAAGACTGAAATGGACAGAAACAGAGTTTGGCACAGAAGGCCATGGACCATCAATAAAGCTCATTTAATCCTACGGGAATGGAAGCTAGACATTGCCCTCGAGGAGATCGATTTCAACTCAACCACATTCTGGATACAAAGCAAAGCCTTACCTCTCCAATTTATGACAAAGAAGAATGTTGAACTGATTGGAAACCTGTTCAAAAAATTGTTGCGGTATGAATCTTCCACAAGAACAAATATAATTGGCACAAAGTACTTAAGGCTCCAGGTGGAGATAGATGTGAACAAACCCATTTCGGGGGGGTTTTTTCACAACATGGGTAAAGGGGGCAAATGGATGGCGTTTCAGTATGAAAGGCTACCGGATTTATGTTACAGATGTGGCATCCTACGCCATATGCAAAAGAAATGCACGGTGACTGAAGCGGAAAACCACAAAATAATGGGAGATATTTATGGACCTTGGCTAAAGGAAGAAATGGAGGCAGCTAATTTGCATAGAGAAAGGGAGAGCCTACGGCGAGTGGAAATAAAAAAAATGGACATTTTGACAATTTTTCTAGTGATATCAACACAGATAATATCAATGAAGAGGAGGAGGATCGGATTCATTCCGACGAGGAGACGGCCGAAGTCAGAGAGGAAGGGGCAGGGGCAAAAAAGGAAATGGAAAATGCAAACCCCGAAAGTTTTGCAGAAATCAAGGATATGTCGCATCAAAATACCAAAAAAAATCAGGAGAGTACAGTAGGTGAAAGGGGCTTACCTGCTGAAAAGGACATGGGTGAAGGGCTCAAGACACTGTTGAATCCAGAGCAGAACAAGAAGAAGCTACAGCTAGATCGCGTGGAGAAGACAAAGGAAACGGATACTATAGAAGATTCCAGATTTAGGGGGGAGAATGTTGACCATTCTGTGGGAACATGAATGAATATATTAAAACATCTGGTGGGCCAAAAAAGAAGGTTCGAGGAGGTGGGGGAAAGCCCATTGAGCAACAGTTGTTATCCGGTTATGGGCCACAAAACACCTCCAACAAGTAACCCAAATAAAGCTAGTTTGGACACTAGAAAGGGGAGCCCGAAGAGATCTGGACCAGCAGGAAAGAAATTAAAAGGGGCCTCTAAGGGTTTAACGGGTCCATTAATTAGAGTTGAATCTTTTCTGGATTCTCCTCTATCACCGCATCTAAAATTAAAAGCATTGCTTCACCGGCAAGTGTCAACACGACCACAAAAGCAAATCGCACAGCTCAGAAACAGAATGAAGCAGGAGACGAAAATATGGCTGAGGAGGCAGGCCTTACCACGCCCCCAAATCAACCATGAAAATATTGTCGTGGAACTGTCGAGGAGTGGGGAAATCCTTGACAATTCAAGCCTTAAAAGGCTTAATAAAGAAACATACCCCGAATGGAGTCTTTTTATGTGAAACCAAGGCTTCAGCTATCAAAATGGAAAAAATCAAAAGTAGGCTAGGTTTTGACAGAATGGAAGTGTTTAATGATGAGGGATGGAAAGGAGGACTTGCATTTTTATGGAATGGCAATCTGGATTGGGATGTTTTCTACAAGTCAAAAGAGATAATGGGAGTTTCAATAAATAGTAGGGGGGAAAAGAAATGGAATTTGTGGGCGTGCTACANGCCTCAAACCCAAAAGACACGCCAATAGAGGAAACCCAGAGGAAGATCAGAGAGTAGAAGTGATGGTAGAAGGGAAAGAGGGGTGGTTGCTTACAGTGCTGAAGAGCCAATAGAGCTTGTGCTTTGTTGAGAGGCGGCTGACGAAAGAGACACGCCTTCGACGGAGAAACGGCAGGGGAGCAGGAAACAGCAGGGGAGCAAGGTTACCGAAGGATCGTCACCGATCTGTTGGAAGAGGGGGAGAAGCTCTGTGAAGGTTGCGCGTCGGTTGGAAACACGGGCACAGCTTGGTCGAAGGAAACAATCCCAGTCCGCTTGATCTATCCGGGGTCTTTCGGCAGGATTCGCAATAGGCATAAGTGGGAGACTCGGATAAGGGAACCGGATTGGCTAATCCGAGTCCCGCGCCGCGCCAAACAACAGATAAGGGAGAGGACCGGATTTGAAACCCAGTCCGGTTCCCTTATCCGAGCAAACAAACGGGGCCTTAGTTCTTTAATAAGAAATAGTTCCAATACTTGGGCATGTATTGGTGATTTTAATGATGTTTGCGACCAATCAGAAAAAATGGGAGGAAGAGAAGTTAATTCCAAAAATAATTTTTTATTGAAGAATTTTCTTGATAAGGTTAGCGGCATAGACATTGGTTATAGTGGTCATGGTTTCACATGGTGCAACAGAAGGGGAGGTATGGCTAATATAATGGAGCGCCTGGATAGAGTTATTTCAAACGTGGACTGGAGAATCTGTTTCGGCAATGCAGGAGTGATCCACTTAAATGCTCACCGGTCGGATCATGTTCCAATATTATTGAACCTTCACCTAGATCATCCAAACCTTCCAAGACCATTTAGATTCTAAGAAATGTGGATCAGAGACCAGTCTTGCTGTAACGTGATTAGAGGAGCTTGGCAATGTAACAATAGACAATTGCATAGAATCCCGATTGGCAAAAGGATCTCAAACACAACAAGATCCTTAAGGAACTGGAACAAGGAATCTTTTGGCTTTTGCAAGGAACGGATTACTGAGCTGGAAAACAAAATAAGGTGGCTCCAAAGCTGTCAGGCCACTAATCAAGTTCTGAATCAAGAGAGAATTTTGCAAGATGATGTGAGTGAATAGTTATTCAGACAAGAGATGCTATGGAGGCAAAAATCTAGAGAAACATGGCTTAATTCTGGAGACTGTAATTCAAAGTTTTTTCATGCTTCAACTATCATAAACCGGAGGAAGATCTTCATAGCTACTATAAAAAACAACTCTGGAGAATGACTTGAGTTTAGGGGTCAAATAGGATTGTTTCTAACAGAAGAATTTACGAAGCTTTTTCAAGAGAAGAGCATAATTCCCTGCCCGGTCCTAGGAAATCTGTTACCTACAGCAATCACAGAGGAATAGAACCAACATCTAAGTGCCATTCCTAATGGAAAGGAAATCTTAGATGCCCTAAAAAGTTTCCACCCCACAAAGGCCCCTGGTCCCGATGGGTTACCGGCAGTGTTTTACCAAGAATATTGGGGAGTTGTTGGACATGACGTAACGAAAGCAATCTAAAACATTTTTCGTCATGGTAGATTTCCGCAGGGATTCAATGATACCTTCATAGTTCTGATTCTGAAAACATCAAATATCTCTATGTTCAACCAAATCAGGCCGATAGCCTTGTGTAACACGATTTACAAAAATTTTTCAAAAATTCTGGTGCATCGAATCTGGCCTCTTCTTCAGAACCTTATATCCCCGTACCAAACAGCCTTTGTTCCGGGGCGGTGGATTGGGGAAAATTCTATTTTGATCAAGGAAATTATTTAAACAATGAAAAGGAATAAGGGAATCCATGGTTTTGTAGGAATCAAAGTAGATCTTCAAAAGGCCTACGACCGTATAAATTGGCAAACATGCAAATTCTTGAAGCTTATGGGTTTGATGATAAGTTAAAGTTGCTGATTTTCAGAAGTCTATCTTCTGGGAATTCAAGTTTGCTGCTCAATGGTTCATCCTTTGGGAAAATTCGCATGGAAAAAGGCATAAGACAGGGAGACCCTCTGTCCCCTTTTCTTTTTGTTCTCTTTCTGGAGCTCTTCTCTAGGATGATCACGAAGATGGAAACTGAAGGGGATATTGAAGGAATCAAAATCGGTAGATTAGCTCCAGCCATCTCCCATATTTTCTTTGTGGACGACATAATCATTTTTTGTAAAGCAAATGTGGTTCAAACCGGAAAAATCATAAGGTGTTTGGAGACTTTCTGCTCTTGGACAGGTCAAAGTTTTAACAAAGCCAAATCGGGATGCTTTTTTCTAAGCAACATCCAAGGGAGTGTCAAGGCAACCATAAAAAGCAGCCTCAACATGAGAGAATTGGACAAAGAAGCAACTTACTTGGGAAACAAGCTTTTTACCAATAACAAAAGAAAGAAAGATTTTGAGGGCATACGAATGAGAATTATCAAACGGCTGGAAGGTTGGAAGGCAAAACTCTTATCTCAATAAGGCAGGCACATTTTGGTGAAACATGTGATAAATTCTATCCCTATTTATGCTATGACTACTGGAAAAATTCCTTTGGGAACTTGTGAGGAGATTGAAAAAATTTCTCGAGCTTTCTTATGGAGAGGTGATGGAAATAAAAGGAAGGGTTGGACTCCGGTTGCTTGGAGGAATGTTTGCAAGCCTAAAGATTGTGGAGGATTAGGCATAAGAAAATTAAGTGCAATGAATTCAACCATGCTACGGAAAGTTGGCTGGTCTCTTATCAATGATGTGGATAAGATATGGGTGCAAGCCATTAAGGCGAAATACTTTCCTTCATCCACGTTCATGCGATGCCGGAAAAAGAAAATTTGTTCGAATTTATGGCATGCTGTTCTCAACACACATAGCACCCTCAAGAAAGATCTTTGGTATAAGGTGGGTCGTGGTAATGACATCAATATATGGGAGGATCCTTGGCTACCAGATACACTGGGCTTCAAACCAAAGCCGAGAACAGAGACAATGGAATTGAGACATGGAATGGTGCATTCTCTCAAGAAATCAAACGAAGAATGGAATGTAAGTCTGATAAAGGATACCTTCAGCCGTGAATTAGCAAAGGACATCTGTAGTATGTTTTGGGCTAGCAATAACAATGAGGACAAGATCATATGGGTAGGAAACAAAAATGGAGAGTTTTCAGTAAAATCTTTCCATTGGATGGACAATTGGGAGGGGAAGACAAATCAAATTTGGTGGAAAAACATGTGGAACTCAAAGATCCATGACAAACGAAAATTCTTTTTATGGAAATTGGCTCACCGGGGCCTTAGTTTAAGAAAGAATCTAGTCAGAAGAGGAGTTTCAACCAGAGACACATCATGCATTCATGGTTGTGACAGTGAGGAGGATGAGGTGCACGTTTTTTTCAAATGCCAGCTTGCAAAAGGTTTGTGGTTCTCTTCTCCATGGGGAATAAGATGGGAGGATAATATAGCTGAAGATATAAATTTATATCTCAATCTTTTATGGAAATTAGATATGCCGGGTTTGATGAAGAAAAAAGAGAGGGATGATTTTATTCTTTTTAGTACAACAATTTTGGAACATTTATGGTGGATCAGAAATGAAGTGTGCCACAAAGATAAAATTATATCCATGGAGAGCTCAAGGCAGATAGTACTGGAGAGATTCAATGAGCTAAAACAAGCCCAGGGAATGGAGGAACATACGGAAGGAAGAATTCAAGCAAACCATGGTCTGATGGATTGGAGTCCCCCTCCAAGGGGAGTTATAAAGCTAAACACTGATGCAATTGTGAGAGATAGTTGCAGCTATCTTGGTATGGTGGCAAGAAATGACAATGGAGATATACTGGAGGCTCACTCATTCAAGGTTTGCACACAGAACCTTCTGATTGTTGAACTTCTGGCAGTAAAGGAAGCCATGCTGGTATGTGTTAACAATGGATGGAGGCATGTGGTGTGTGAATCTGATGCAAAAAGTATAATTCAAGGTTTGAATGATGGGAACAACAAAGGCTTCCACTGGATGACAGAACCAATCTCTAAAGAAACCAGGAACTTTAGCAGAATTTTTGTTAATGTTAAGTTTTTATGGTGTAACCGATCTCAGAACTTTTGTGCTCACTTAATTGCAAAGTGGGCTGCTGAGAGAGAGTTCACTGGTATTATTAGGCTAGAAACACTTTCAAAGCCTTTTTTTGAATGTCCGATGAAGGATAAGAGGGGATGTCCCTTTACCTCATTCAGATGGGCTGCGCCTATGTATGCCTTTTCCTTTTTGGTTTTTATAAAAATCGTTTCCTTTCAGCAAAAAAAAAAAAAAAAGATTGCTTCGTCGAATGGGCTAGCTAGGACGAACATCGATCTTCGTTTCTACCAAGCCTACCTCTTCCATCATAAAAGAGATTGAAGCCCAAATACTGCCCAATTTCATCAATAATAGGAATGTTGGTCAGGCCTTTTAACTTCNGGTCTGATGGATTGGAGTCCCCCTCCAAGGGGAGTTATAAAGCTAAACACTGATGCAATTGTGAGAGATAGTTGCAGCTATCTTGGTATGGTGGCAAGAAATGACAATGGAGATATACTGGAGGCTCACTCATTCAAGGTTTGCACACAGAACCCTCTGATTGCTGAACTTCTGGCAGTAAAGGAAGCCATGCTGGTATGTGTTAACAATGGATGGAGGCATGTGGTGTGTGAATCTGATGCAAAAAGTATAATTCAAGGTTTGAATGATGGGAAAAACAAAGGCTTCCACTAGATGACAGAACCAATCTTTAAAGAAACCAGGAACTTTAGCAGAATTTTTGTTAATGTTAAGTTTTTATGGTGTAACCGATCTCATAACTTTTGTGCTCACTTAATTGCAAAGTGGGCTGCTGAGAGAGAGTTCACTGGTATTATTAGGCTAGAAACACTTTCAAAGCCTTTTTTTGAATATCCGATGAAGGATAAGAGGGGATGTCCCTTTACCTCATTCAGATGGGCTGCGCCTATGTATGCCTTTTCCTTTTTGGTTTTTATAAAAATCGTTTCCTTTCAGCAAAAAAAAAAAAAAAAGATTGCTTCGTCGAATGGGCTGGCTAGGACGAACATCGATCTTCGTTTCTACAAAGCCTACCTCTTCCATCATAAAAGAGATTGAAGCCCAAATACTGCCCAATTTCATCAATAATAGGAATGTTGGTCAGGCCTTTTAACTTCGCTTCTACAAGGCCTACCTCTTCATCATAAAAGAGATTGAAGCCCAAATACTTCCCAATTTCATCAATAATAAGAATGTTGGCTAGGCCTTTTAACATGCTTTTGATTTCTCTTGAAGTGTGTTTAGAGAAAAAGATTTTTGACTTCTCACAATTCACCTTTTGTCTAGAAGCATTATAAAATTTATCAACACAGTTAACCACCAATTTAACTTGATCCTCACTACTTTTAGGAAAATAATAATGATTATTAGCAAAAGGCAGATGTGTGATTCTAGGACCATTTTTGAAACCTTAAGGGACTTCCAATTCATAAGAACAACTTGATTCATAATTGCATGAGAGAGTTTCTCAATACAATGCACAAAAAGGTAATGGGATCCCTTTGCTTAATACCTCTGTTGAATTTGAAAGATTCAGATATTTCACCTTCCAAATAAGTTGTGCCTGTTCCACTCTCACACACTCCATTATCATATTTTTCCAATTCAAAGGAAAACCAGCGTCACCAAAAACCTTTTTTAAGAAATCCCAAATGATTCTATCATAAGCCTTCTCAAAGTCCAATTTCCACGTCATCAATTGCTTTCGAGGTTTATATTTAATGAACCAGCTTAACATCTCTTGAACAACAACTATGTTATTAGCAGTTTATCTTTCTAGAACAAAGCTAGACTGGTTAGGACAAATGTCATTCTGCATCAAAGGTCTAAGCCTCTATACCATTAGCTTTGCTTATAACCTTGTACAAGGTATTGCAGAGGCTTATAGGCCTAAATTTTGAAACATCTTTGAGGGCTGTCCGCTTTAGGAATAATAGGAATAAAAGTATCATTAATACAACTAGGTAAATGACCTAAATTAAAAACTCCTCTAGGAAACTCACATATATGATTACCATTCAACTCCCACTACTTATGAAAGAAAGCTACAAGGAAACCATCAGGTCCTGGAGCTTTCTAGGCCCCTACGTTGAATAGAACCTCTCTAATTTCCCAAATTTCTATTCTTTTACAAAGAAATAAAGAATTCCTCTCAGTGAGTACATGGAAGAGATTAGGCAAAACAAAATGATAAAAAAAAAAAGCCTTTAGAAGTGTATAGATTCATAGAATACTCCACAACCAAATCTTTTAACAGTTTCTTATCAGAAATATGGATACCCTCATTGTTTTTAAGCAAGAAACAATTATTTCTTCTTCTTTTTCTAATTAAAGTAGAGAGATGAAAACTTTTAGTGTTCCTGTCTCCCTCTCTGAGCCAATTATACCTATATTCTTGCTTCCAAAATCACTTTTCCTTATCCATAACCATATTAAGCTCTTCAAGAAAGGTTTTTTCAAGTTGAACCAAGAAAGGATTGAAACCATTTTAGAGCTTCTTTTGAATACTGTTCAAGCAAGCCATCAATATTTTATTCTTAAAAAATATATTCTAAAAAATGGCCTTGTTCTACATCTTTAGCTTCTCTTTCATTTTGGAAAAACCAACAACCAAATCAAAACTAATCAAATTACATTATATTCTAATAAGCCTATCAAAACCATCATGTTGCATCCAAGCTATCTCAAACTTTAAGGGTTTAAGACTAGGATTGACTCCATCATCTTTATTAATGGAAATCAGAATTGGATGGTGATCAGAGGTTTTAAGATAGAATCTGCACCACAGCTTTAGGAAAATTTTCCCTGCATTTCACACAGCAAAAAGCTTTGTCCAGTCTTTCTTTAATCAACTTATCACCCTTTCTTCCATTACTCGAAGTGTATTTAGGCACAACAGGTCCCGAATCAATGAGGCTACAGTTATTGACCAACCAATTAATCTATTTATCACAAAGAATTTCACCTTTAGAACTAGAATTTTTTCCCCAGATATTCCCTACCTTATTGAAATCTCAAGCAATGAGCCAGGGGAACACATTTAAGTCATTAATGTTTTTAAGAGCATCCCATAATTGCACATAATATTATTAATAGAATATGCATGGATTGTAGTGAATAACTACCAGCCTATACTTATCTTTGATAAGAACATTTATCATTTGGTTAGATTAAGAGATCCCATCAAGATTAATCTCCCCATCTTTCCAAAAAAACCAAATCCCTCCAGAAAAAGCAACAAGATCTACTCTAAAACATCCATTCCACCTAATTTTAACAACACACTTATCAACTTAATCTTTACCAATTTTAGTCTCCATTAAAACCAATTAATGAGCATTATAAAGAGATATATAATTCCTCAAATGCCTAATGAATCCTATATTCCTAGCCCCTATCAAATTCCATAGCATAACATTCATGGGAAAATAATAAAAGAGGACTAGAAACCCAAAAGAAGAAAACTAACTGCTTTGAATAACCAGCTTCCTTAGCCTCAGCCCTCCCAAAAGTAGCCACCTTATTCATCTTCATTTTGAAACCATGAGTGTATATTATCGATGAAATTTCAAAAAATCTCATGATTCAGTATATTTTTTCAGTATATTATTCATTAAATACAAATATATTATAATGTCTGATAAAGCTTGATCCTTCCTTCTAATTGAAAGCTTCAAATTGTTGTTTTATCTCTCTTCTTTTTAGTAGGATTCAAAGCTTGCCAATTAAAATTAATCTTTAAATCACTGCTAGCGTTATTTTCCCCTTTACTTTTCTAAACACCAGTAGGCCTTACCTCTAAAACATTGATTGAAATTTCTTTTAAGACCCCAAAAAATCCAATCAGAATCCTTGCTATTATCAGTTCCAATAGCCTTCAATGACAGGACCCGCACTACCCAAGTCCTGCCTGCAGGACTTAATCACGCTGATTAAGTCCCTAAGCAGTCAACAACCACATAATTTACAAATCCACAACCCAAACTCCTAAATGCCAGAAATTTTAATAGAAATTTCGGCAGAGTTTTATCTGTAGTTATAACATTCCCCAAATTATTTACATGTACCTGCACATCTAGACAATATTTCACAACAATCCAGTAATTTCTCAGAAATACAACCATATACATAATCTCCATGACATATATATTAAAATTTGATTACACAATATATCTCTAGCATATTACAGTTTGCTACTCAACTAACATATAAAATTGCACAATCTAACTCTGTCACTACTACTTCTAACTTGCTCCTCCTGCACTAACTAGCAACAGTAGCACGGCTAATAATCCAAGAACTACCTAAAACATTATTAGGAATTTTTAGTGGGGTGAGTACTTGCATACTCAGTGAGTAAAAACTAAATAGGAATATTATATTTTCTTCCATACATAGCGTATATAAAAATTTGTTTGTTTATGCATGCAATCTCTTTTGAAAGTAGTTCATCTTCCATAATTTTCAAATATTTATATATCTATATATATATATAAATATCATAATTAATATATTTCAATTTTTCCAAAATATCTGAAAACATAATCAATATATCTTTTTTATGTCAAAATGTCTTGAAATATTAAAATAGCACACACAAGCAATAAACCACAATATATGAGGGACGTTCAGTGAAAAGCCACAGAACATATATATATATATATATGAACACATCATATATATACTAGGTGGGTAAGCTAACCATTAAATCCCCAGTGAAAAGCCACAGATCATATATGTGAACAAATCATCATAAACCGAGCGGGTAATAACCTTTTTTGTGAAAATCAGTATCCCTACATATATTCACACACATGTATGCACTTCATAATCTCAGCTTGGCGGCATAACCCATCTCACAAGCATAAATAATATGGCAGCATAAACCATTGCCCAATCACTTGGCGGCATAAACCATCGCACAAGCATAAATAATATGGCGGCATAAACCATCGCCCAAGTATAAATAATCTCCCTACTTGGCGGCATATCACATCACCCAAGTAGTCCCCAAACATATCCAATGTCAAACCTCCATACCCGGCGGCATAATCATTGCCCAGGTAGTCACCAATCTTGTTAAACCCTACTCTGCAGCATACTCATCGTCCAAGTAGTCACCAACATACATATCATACATTTATGAATTCACACAAAATAAACACATTCATAAATATTCACTTTAAATTCATAATTAAAGCATTTCCTTTAAACACATGTATAAATATGTATGTACTTATTCCAAAAGAAATAACAAGGTAATATATATATATATATATATATCAATCTATATATATATATATACTTGTAAAACTTACTTAATCACAAAATATATTTCTTAGTCATATAAACTTTGAATATATTGCCAAACCATAAAATATATGTATATATTCATGCATTTACATATATATATATATATATATATATATATTTATATATATGTGTTCCCACTCACAGAAACACCGCGTTGACGTCTATCCACTCACAGAAACAACCGGAGTAATTCTTTCCTCTAGTAATACAATAAAATAATATTACCAAATATTTCATTACCGTAATATAAAGTAAAACCCCCTTTTTATTACCTACTTTCATATTTATGCAATTTTTCTCCTAATAACATAGGTTTATTAATTATACTTTTACCCAAACAATTTTTAGAGGTTAATTTATTCTTAACTTTCATCACAATTAAATTTCCAACTAAATTTATATCATCATCCACTTAAATTTTCCAATTAACATTACTATCTCTCAACCAAATATAAAATCAACCTTCACAATTCCTCTATATCTCCTAATTATAATTTATTACATTAACTACAATCACAATTCCTAATATCACCATAATTTCATCAAAACACATTCCAAACACTCACAAATTTCCCTAAATTTCCATTCTCCGACTCTATACTACAATGCTTATCATTATACAATGTAATTAAGCATAGGAAATATAATTTACCTTCAATTGGAGCCAAAATTTCACAATTTCTCCAAAAATCCAAAAATCTCCTTTGTATCCTTTTTGTCAAATCTTTAACCTAGCTCACTAATCTTTAATTCCAACACTTGGGTTTTGTAAAAGAGTGACAAATGAAGCTTTTGATACAAATATTCCGGCGAGAGGTGGCCGGAATCTCTCAAAATCCGGTGAGAAGGAAATTCGGCTAAACCCCCAAAACTCACACCTAGAGTGGCTTTTCGTTAAAACAAACCTTACCAAAATATTTAAAATGTCCTAAAATCCATGGATAACCTATTTCTAAAGCTGATTTGGAGAAGATTTGAAGTGTATTGAAGTTTTTCTCTCACAAGCTTCACCGACTCAACAATGGAGGAAAGAAAAAAATGAGTGTTGCGGGTAGGAGGAAGAAGAAGGCCATATATTAATATTTTCCCCCTCTTTCCAAATTTGCCCTTCATTCCTCTCACAATTTCACTTAACTCCAAGGGCAAAATTGTCATTTTGTCATTTTTATTTTATTTTATTTTATTTTTTCATTTTTATTTTTAGTTTTACCTTCATTTTCTTTTTCTTCTTCTACCAACTCTAATTAAACATACTAATTCACAAATTTTAATTCTAAATTTTTTTATTTCCTTTAAATTAAATTTTAAAATTAACAATATTTATTTTACTAATAAATATTTTCCTTATATCATTAGCGTTATTAATTCTATTATTAAACATAATTAACTCTAATTACTTTGCTAATCATTAATTAAGTTGTTAGGATGTTACATTCAAACTCTCAGAAGACTCATCTTATCTGCAAACATCTATAACATCCTCAATCCAAATAGGCCCTCTTTGTCAATTTTCCAATATATGGAAATTATTTTGTCCTTTTTTCGTTCTGATTACTAATAGCTTCTTTCTCTTTAGGTTTAGATTTACTAAATAACTTCTTATTTTGAACCATCAACTAAGCACCATAGCGACCTTCTCAAGAATCATGACCTTCAATTGATTCACTACCCTTATTCTCATGAACTGAATCTTCAGTACCCAAATTCGCTTTAGCTCGATCCCTCTCCACTTTATCACAAACATTATCTCTATGACCAATACAGCCATAATGAAAACAAATTAGGCCTAAGCTTTTATACTAAACCTTCTACATTTTTCCTCCTACCATAGATTTGGAAATTATAGATCTAGACATGATTAGTGGATTTTATATCCACTTTTTGTTATTGTTTTCTTGACAATTTGTTTGTAATTTAGGATTTTATTGCACTTTTAGTCCTATTTTGGTTTATTTTGCAAAAAGATGGAGTTTATAAATGATTGCGAAAATTTTAGAGTCATTTGTAGTACTTGGAGAAGTATTTTGGATACCTAGATAGCAAGCTTAGCACCTTGGTGCTAGTTTTGTAGAGCTTAGGCACTGGCAAGACTCCTAAAGAGCCAATTTCCAACACAAGACAAAATGTACAACACCAAGGCGCTGAAGCACTTTTCCTCATTTTTCAAACATTATTAGGGGTATTTTTCCAATTTAGGAATAATATAAATAGTTAACGATAAGGTTTTATAAGAAGAGGTTAATGGCTGCCTGAATTGAGAAAGAATAGGATACTTGAAAGCTTGGGAGAAGATTTAAGGGCTTTAATCCTTGTTTTCTTCTTCAACTCTTCACTTTTCCATTATTTTTAATGCTTAGGTTTATTGTTAGGTTTTCATTTTCCTTTCTATGAACTAAATTTATAATTTCTAGGGTTTTTATGTAGCCAAAGTTGAAGTGTTGAATTGTCTTGAATTTAATTGAAGCATTTTTCTTTCTAATTGAGCATTCTCTACTACTCTTCATGCCTCTATTTAATTGATCATTAATTAGTTGATTTGTTAATTGTAAGGAATGAGAATTATATGCTGAGTTATTTGTTTTGGATGTCATGAGTTGTATGTGGGATTTGTTTAAATTTTGCATAACTTGTGTAGTTGTTTATAAACCATTGAGCTTAATGAGTCATTAAGAGTTCTCATTCTTGTAGAGGAATCCAAAGAATTAACTTCTAATGATATTTTTGTTAGCCCTTGGGAGATATCAATGATAGCTAGGGTTCTAGGCTTGGAATTAGTAGAATTATGCTAGATTAAGGTTTTTGACAATTCAATATGGAAATGTTAGGTGAAATCAAACACCCTTGGACCTAAATTGATTGAATTTATTTCCTTTCTAAAATTCCAGCACTTCATTTAGTTTACTTTAGTATTTTCACCTTTAAAAATTGCAAATTCAATTTTGGTCGTTCAAATAGAATTAGAGTTAGCATATTTCGGTAATTAGTGATCAACAATCCTCGTGGGAAGATACTTGAATTTCATCACTTTATTACTTGTTTATGATAATGTGCACTTGCGTTACTCGAATTTCACAACAAGAAACATCCATTTCTATCAATCTTACAAGTTTTACCCATAAGGTTCCCAATTTTCCATAACATATCTTGTGATAATACTCAAAAGGGAGAAAAGGTAATATGACCTAAACATACATACATCAAATTTGTTCCATGAAAGGATCAAATTAAGGCTTCTATCATTGAAGAGAGAGATAATTACTTGCAATTATCCAAGGACCTTCAGTCAAAACTTGAGTACGATCCTCCCCCGAGGGAAATTTGACTAGATAATAACCATTACTTATATCAATACCTTTCTTTGAATTCGCCATATCTATTGCATCCTTTTAACCAAACAATTGTAAGGAAGACTTTTACCAACCATTTTGATTATCAAAGCCCTTAGCCATGGCTTCCATAGATCATGTTGCTCTTGTTTAGAAAGATGCAACACTGGAACATCTAGATCCATTCCAGGTCCACATCTTCTATCTTAAAACCTTCTAGATTGACCTCATTGTCACTCTTGAGTTTATTAGTAACCTTTAACAGGATGATCCCTCAACAATTCAAAATGAAAGCTCCCCACACCATTGCTACGCAACTCAGAGAGTCCCTTCAAAGAAACCATATCCTCAGTAGCCAAATAACTCTTAATACCAGCTCCAACATCTCCATCATCGTCTTTCATAGAGTCCACTTCCATGGCCACTAACCAAAACTCAGAGAAAATGAAGAAAAACTATCAAAGTTGGAGTTTCAAACTCGACACAGGCATCAGCCTAGCTAGAAATTTAAAGAGCTTAAGTAACCTCGAAAGAGTAAGGTAAGGCCTAGAGCCTATCAGAGTTTTACCCAATAGATATAGGGGCTAAGATCCATCTGCTTTTTTTTCTTTCTCCATTTTCTTTCAGAGAGAGCATATATAACCCAGGATAAAAATATCAGTATCGATAAAAATATCGAAAGTCAAAAATACAAAAAATGTTGGTGGAAATATCACCAAAATATCAATATTGATAAAAATGGCAAAAGTTTATAAGAAAATATATAAATTTTTAATGAAACTTTTGTATATATTTATTTATTAAATATTTTATTAATTTTTCTATAAAAATTAAAAAAAATTATTGAGTGAAAATTATATTTCTCATTTTAAGGACCTATAGCACTTGTTGCCGTAGTAATTAAAAAAAATATTAGAAAGTAATGAATTATTCATTAAATAGAATAATAATACAAATACATAATCACATAGAATTTCTTGGTGGTTGAAAATTTTCTCCCGTTTCTCTATCCTCATTTTTTAATAGTTTTGCATGTATTTGTAAATATTTCAATTTTATGGATTTAATATTACATGTGATCGTCTTTCCTGATAGCTATGATAAGGATATGATATTGGTTGACTCTATGCATAACTGTGTCTCTTGATGGCTGAGCTTGAGAATGTATCCATATGTTTCTACTTTCCCTAAACATCCATTGAATAAGGAATATATTCATTTCCAACCCTAAATGATCCAACATTGTAAAAAGCGATTCATTTTTCTAGCTGTGACATTTTTATTGTACTCTTTTCTATACGTGTATAGATTTTTTCTACAACACAAATTCATGACCCACATTCTCTACTTCCATGATCTCCATCTTGTGATGCATGAGTGTGATATTTTTCACAATTAAATGGACTCAATCTCTGTTGAATTGGTAACTCTTTCATAACCATTTCTAATTTCACCAAAGTATCTATTGATATCACCATTTGAGCCAGTCACTATCAATAGTTTGAAATTCTAAATATGTACCCCTAGAGAGGATTGAAGCACTGTGAGTACTAATTGGTTCTCTCTTAAGTTTTTGAAAAGAATAAATACTACTAAAACCTACTTCTTTAGCGATCACTTTTGGAACATTTATACCCTCATCTTCTCTCATAAGCTTTCATATTTTTCATATTTTTGACCTTCTACTGTTGTAACCATTTATACTTTTGGAACCTATTTACTCAAGTAATTATGTGTTTGTATTATTATTCTAATTAATTAACAATTTATCACTTACAATAATATGTTTTTGTCACTATTATCGAGTGCAATATGACTCTTGCTTTGAGAAATACGATCACTCGATGTTTTTTCAATTTCCAACAAAGGAAGGGAACCTTGATCCAAAAATTACTCTACAAGCTGAAGATGAGAATATAAATGTTCTAAGAGTAATCGTTGAATAAGTAGGTTCTAGTAGTGTTGATTCTTTTCAAAAGCTTAAGAGAGAACCAATTAGAAATCATAGTGCTTCAGCTAGCCCTCTCTAGGGGTTACATATTCAGAATTTCAAACTATTGGTAGTGACTCGCTCAAATGGTGATATCAATGTATACTCTGGTAAATTAAAGTGGTTACGAAAGAGTTACTAATTCAACATAAATTAAGTCCATTTAGTTGTGAAGAATACTACACTCATACAATGCAAGATAAAGATTATGGAAGTAAAGAATGTGGGCAGGAATTTGTGTTGTAGGAAAAATCTATACACGTATAGAAAAGAGTACAATAAAAATGTCACAACTAGAAAAATGAATCGCTTTTAACAAATGTTGGATCATTTAGGGTTGGAAATGAATATATTACTTATTCAATGGATGTTTAGGGAAAAAAGAAACATATGGATACATTTTCAAGCTCAGCCATCAAGAGACACAGTTATGCATAGAGTCAACCAATATCATATCTTTATCATAATCATCAGGAAAGACGATAACANTTATTCAATGGATGTTTAGGGAAAATAGAAACATATGGATACATTTTCAAGCTCAGGCATCAAGAGACACAGTTATGCATAGAGTCAACCAATATCATATCTTTATCATAATCATCAGGAAAGACGACAACAAATAATATTAAATCTATAAAGTTGGCATATTTACAAATACATGCAAAACTATTAACAAATGCGTATTTTAATTAATATTTCTCTCAATACGCTGTTGAACAATGAGAATAAAAAGGTGAGTGAAAATTTTCGACCACCAAAAAATTATGTGGTATTGAGTCACATTTAAATAATTATGTATTTATATTATTATTCTATTTAATGAATAATTCATTATTTAATAATAATATTTTTTTATTACTATGTCAACGAGTGTTATAGGTCCCATCAAATGATAAATATAATTTTCACTTAATGATTTTTTTAATTTTTATAGATAAATTAATAAAATATTTAATAAATAAATATATACGGAAGTTTCACTAAAAATTTCCATATTTTCTTATAAATTTTTATCAAATCTTTTGAATTTTTATCAATATCGATATTTTGGCAATATTTTCACCGATATTTTTGTATTTTTAATCTTCGATATTTCCATACCGATATTTTCATCTTTGCTTTTATTATTTAGATAACATATAAAGAACAATTCACATCTCACCATTAAAAATGTTTTGACATTTCTGGCGTGTCCTATCTATGTATATGATCTAGTTCAACAAAAATCTATATATGGTCCATATATTATACAAATATATACAGTGAAAATAGTGAAGATGTTTTTGGCTAGCTGACTTGCTTGCTAAGGTAAAATTTTGAGACACCAAAAAGATATATATATTTTTTTTGTAAATGACACCAAAAAGAAATTGAGCAAGCTTTGTGCCAACAGATTTGATATATATTTGAGCAAACTTAAAATGCTTACAATAAAATAAACAAAAAACATGCTTCCGCTACGTTTGACTATATTTTGCAAACAAAAATATAATCCTGTTAAATTTCAGGCATCCGCTCATTGAGTAATAGGCGAAGGAACTTTTATTAGCAGTTCCCAATAAGATAAAATTTGAAAAAAATTATGTGGGGTCTGCTTAGAGGTAGATATAAACCAAACCAACTACTAAGTCGAATCAAATCATTGTAATTTTTTCAAACTGCATGTAGCAGTTCAAATTGCACTTTAGACGGATTTCAAACAAAACTAACCCNTATTGTTTTTGTTTTTTACCTTGCCCGTGGAACAACACACCGCCCAACTATGGGCAGTTTGTTGTTCCATGCGGAAAGTGAAAGTTATTTGTGGGTCCCAACTGTGGAAAAATACACTGCATTTTCCGCCCATACCATGGGCGGTGTATTGTTTGTCATGATACAAAAAAGATGAACTTTTTGCCTATTTTCAAAGGGTGCTTCCATAAGTATAAAAAGACTATTTCTATAGTGACCTTATAAATACCTTCACCAAATCTAGGTTTCAAACAAACACGTTTATTAAACATCTATTTTAGTTTCAATCCCATGGCTGACAATGGAAAATGTAATGTGTTGGTTTTATAAGATAGTTCCCCACCACAGGGAAACCTCAAGAGGAGGTTTTAAAGCCCATGGGATTGAAACTAAAATAGAAAAGTGCTATGCTAGGAATGAAACCGCTAGCTTCGTTTTTGATCACTCCTGGAACATTGCTTTCCCATGAGACAACCCAAATGGGACTAGTTTCACACTGGTGACACTTTAGAACGAAGCGATGACAACACTGGTAAGAACTTTTATTTTTGTTGTTTTTTTATTTTAGTCTTCTAGGAAATTTCTATTCTTTTTTTTTTTGTATTTTTCTAACAGTCGAGAAAATTTATAGGAATATATATAATTCAATCTTTGAAATTTGTACTTAATTAATATAATATCATATTTTGACTTGACATTTTGGCATTAAACGTATTATTTTTTGTGTTTAATTACATATTTGTTTCTAAAAAATACATATTTGATGTTTCAGTCATGTATATTGCTCTTGCAATAACACATTAGCCCATAAAGGGTCGGTGTGTTAATCCATAGGCAGTGTACATGATAAACTTCATCCTCACTGCTCGTGGGTTAACACACTGCTCTTTATGGACGGTGTGCACAATCTGACCTTAGGAATGAATTTTTCCGTGATAAATAAATAATAGCCCACTCCAGCTTCGGAAAGGGACATTGATTCAGGTAACAGAAGAGAGGGGAGGATAGGAGAATGAGAGAAAACGTAGTGGAATAGTGTAAGAGAAAAAGTTGCAGAGAGAGGAACAAAAGAAAAAGAGAAAAAGAATTGCAGACAGAGGAAGAAAAGAAAGAGAGAGAAAGAGTTGTAGAGAGAAGAAGAAGAGAAAGAGAAAGAATAGGTAAAATGAATTTTTTCCGTAGAAAACTGCAGAGCTAGCATGGCACAAACTATAAGAAAAAAATGGATTTTTTTCATTAATTGGCTCAAGGGGATTTTTTATAGATGCCCATAAATAGAAATAATGAAATATGCCATCATTTCAAAAAAAAATTGATTCATGCACATTAGGTTATCAACTTATTCCAAGAAATGTCAATAATACCCTATACAATTTAATGCTCCTACCAACTTGCTCTTTTTATTTCAACTTCACTAGTGCTCTATTTTTTTGCTCATCTTCACCAAGGATAACCATTGTTTGAAAATAAACTTGAGTTTTATAATCTCCCTCTTGATTATCTTTGTATTTCAAACACCATTTGGTTTCTTTGTATTTAAAACTTCATTCTCAAAATATTTTGGGTATAAAGAAAACCAATAGCATCTTCAATATTGACAAAGGTAATTTGCATTTCTTTAGTTACAATAATTGCAAAAGTAATTTACATTTTTTTGTTACAATCATTGCTAAAGTCATATATATATATATAAGTTTTATACTTGAGTATGTGTATTTTGAAATTTATTACAATGAAAATTTTGAAAAAAAAAAAGAAAAACACAGTCTAAACAATGTTAGCCCGAAGTTGAAGACGATTTACCCCGCTCAACAGACGGGGCATACATGAAGGGTATATAAAATGTGGTGGTGGAATACTTAACTAAAACAAACAAAGTATTTACTCAGTCACAGAGTAGAGGGCCTTATCCAATTGAGTCAGGATACTAGGCATAGAGATATAATTTTCCTGCCTATGACCCCACCTCGATTGGGTGGGTCTTTTTACTTTGTGGCGGGGTGAACACTTCATTTGTTACAACATATCTTTAGTAGGAGTAGTATGTTATTTTATTATCATTCAAAATCATTTTTTATTTTTAAATTGTTTCAATCGTAGTAAAATGGACTTGATTCTGATACAAATATCTTATGATGGAAAGTGGGCAAAAAATGAACAAGGCATATGGGTACATGAAGATTCAAAGATGGAAGCCACCTATATAAGAAAGAGTTTTACACTATTTGATCTTAAGGATGAAGTGTATAAAACATTAAGTTTGGACCTACGCTAATATGATTTGAGTATGAAGTTTTTCTTTGTGATTAATATTCCAAATGTGTGTCCATGTCCTTGCGATACTGATAGACACGTATGAATCTTAATCGACAAGCAAATAAGAAACTCACTTATATACAGGTCTCTTTATATGTTGACCAAGTTCTGCGAGCTTTAGTTCATCCAGTGACACAGTTTAGGAGTTTCCAATGTGCAAGAACTATACATGCAAAATTTTCTTTTGGTAGTACTAGTAACCATATTCCATTATCAAATAATGGATGAATTAGAGTCCCATCCGCAACAGCAGTGGAAATGTTTGCCAGCCCCGTGCCAATTCCTCGAATGCAAGTCTCAGAACAAGAAGTACCAGAAATACAAGCTCTGGAGACTCAATTCAATGACCCCGGAAATAACTTTGACAATTTAGATTATGACTTCATTGGACGATGGACTTTCGCTGGTGATGATCGATGTGGTGATGATGATAATTATGATCGATATGGTGATGATGATCAATATGGTGCTGATAGTGATAATTGTTATGGTGATGATGTTTTGCATGGTGATACTCCAGAGGAAGTTACTCATAAGGGTGACAGAGGACATTACAAATGGGGCTTGCAGAGCAAAATGAAAGCGATACAATCGAAAACCCAGAAGTACCTACATCTTGTGCTCTACCTCTTCTTCTTAATCCCACCATTAGAGTTGGCATCATCAAGCATAAATCAAACATTTGAGAAAGAACAAATGTATGCAAGTAAACAAGAGTTTAAAATGAAGTTGAGCATCTATGCAATCAAAACAATTTTGAGTTTAGAGTTAAAAAATTAGACACAAGACGATTTGATGTTGGATGCATTGATAAAAATTGTAATTTGAAACTTCGTGCAACATCTAAAAATGAATTCTAGTCGATCAGAGTATATGTCCCACATCACACATGCAATCTGAACATTATACACCATGACCATCGACAAGCCAATAGTTTAGCGATTAGAGAGTTTTTCAGATCAAAGTTTACTACTATTGAGCGTTAATTCAAACCAAATGACTTAATTAAAGATGTATGTAGAGAGCTTGGGGAGAATATGGGCTATGATAAATCTTAAAGGGCTAGAGAATGTGCATGGGCAAGTGCATATGGGATGCCAGAAGAGTCGTATGCAAAGTTACCGTTATGGTCTGCTGTTCTAGATAGTATCAATCCTGACTCATTCACTTGTATTGAAACAAACTAGAAAATAGATTCCTATATTACTTTATGCCCATTGGAGCTTCCGTTCGAGGGTTTCAACATATGCGTCCTGTGGTGATTGTGGATGGTATACTGTATGTTGCAACATGTTTGGACAGGAACGAACAACTTTTTTCGTTGGCATTTGGCATTGGGCTTGGTGAGAACGATGTATAACGGCAGTGATTTTTTTAAAGGTTTATGAAGGCCTATGGTGACCATGCTAATCTAGTGTTTATAATAGATAGACATGCAAGCTTCTTGCCCGCTATACAGTCAATTTATCCCAATGTGTACTATGGGTATTATGCATACCATCTAAGACAAAACATGAAGGCAAAATTCTCGAGAATCGAAAGCCATATTTGGAATAATATATGCAACTATTTCTATGCAGCTTTTAGAGCTTATCTGATGGAAGAATTTGACATGTATATAGGGCAATTGCACCAATTGAGCAATGAATGTCATCAATATTTCATGGAAGCAAATCCATCAAAGTGGGCATGAGCACATTTTCCTAGTAACAGATTCAGTATAATGACCACTAACATTGCAGAAAGCATGAATTCTGTTCTTAAAGATTCGAGAACAAAGCCAATTATTCCACTACTTAATTGCATAAGACAAGTTTTGCAGAAATGGTTTCACAATAGGTGCACAATCGCAGCTGTCCATACAAATAGTGATGTCAATAAGGAGTTGGATAACATCTTGCAATAACGTAGAGAGGAAGCATCCTCATTCTACGTGGTGCTAGCTAACTTATACGAGTACGAAGTACATGGGGGCACTTTAATCGGGATAGTTAACTTGATGGTACCCATGTGTTCATGCTTTGGTTGTTTGTAGGGATCGCAATATTTCCCTATATAGTCTGTGCAATCCTTTTTACTCTGCTATACTCAGAAACCATTCATTCACTGGGAGATCCATAACAATGGCATGCACCTATTGAGGTTATTGCTAAGGTTGTACTCCCTCCTAGATTTCATAGAAAGGTCGAAAGACCTAGAGTCAATCTCAAGGCAAGGACCGCATTGTGAAAAAATATGGACAGGTAAGCGCACTGGACATAATAGAAAAAACATGTTCATTACTTTTGTACTGCAGAGCACCACCGATCGGCAACAGAGTCTGAACGTCCTAGTGGTACTATGGAGGCGGATACTAGCACCTGCCTATGTGTTACAAGATATAATAAATATCAAAATAATAAACATGTAATACATCAAAATTATTAATTACAATGTCGACTTACGACACATTTAGTTGGGCGAATGAGTCATCCATTTTACTAATCGAAAATAGTGATTGATTCTGAAACATATTGTCGTTGTTCGAAAAAATCAAATGCCTGCAAAATAAACGGGATCACATGTTTAATACACTTGGCATTTTTCATCTGTTTTGCACTAAATGAACCATGAACATTAGGAACATATGATTCTACATGGCATCCAACCAGGTCGATTCGAGCTACAAGCCAGTGCTTATTCCCATTGTTCACTGGCATTAACAACTGCACAATAATAGCAACAACAATTGTAAGGTAACTTTTGCAAGGCATCAATTTTCCAAGAAAATATGTGCTTAAATATAAATTAACTTACATAATTGCAGGTCCACCATGGTTGTCAGTATGGAGGCTCGACCCCTCTTACATAGTTATGTAAAATGTCTAATGCTTGAATCTCCTTAACATTATATACATCATCTCTGTAGTGAATCCATAATGTCTGTTATAAAATAACAATGAATGCACTAGATGTTACTATATATGGTCGCAACTATAATATTCGATATATGAAGGACAAAATGATTACCTACACATATAATGCAATCTAATATGGCACAACAATATGGAAACGCCTCGGGGTGCATGTACATCCTCTTTCAAATGTGGAACAAGCATGCGTCAATTAGCTGCAAACATATAGTTGATTTAAGTATGTGACAAATAAGTTACCCTAAACAATTCTATAATTTAATACCTACATGAGATGTCAACCAGCCAGCACGCTGCAAAAGAGGGTCGAAGAAGGTTGTGGGCACTGTGTTGTATCCAATATCTACAGCTGCATTGGGGCTGCTTGACAAATACCAATTGTGGAAGCGATCAATCACTTTACCTGGAGGCTTGGACAATGGGTTTAATTTTTTCATAGACTTGTATGGTCGAGGGTTCACCCATGGAGTCTTGGTAATGTCCTTAATGTCCTTGGGTTTGTATGGGCGCCCTATTCTACTGGATCTCTTTGGAAACTGGGTCAATACATCCATATCATGACGTGAAATGATAGCATGTGGAACACCATGATACTCTAAAACCCTCGACTCACTCTTATCTGCAAACTCCATCCAGTCTTTACCATCGTCAATGTCTAGAAATGCATATGAAAATTGTGGTTGGGAATCTATTATCTAGAAATGCCGACTATTCAGTATCAATTAGTTGGGAAAGATCTCGAGGAGGATCTCGTAGAGGCGATGTATCAGGTGGTCAATCGCACGATGGGGATGGATCTCGCGAAGGCAATGGATCTCGCTGTGGATCGTGCGATGGGATGGATCTCGATGAGGTGATGGATCCTGCAGTGGATCACGCAATGAGGATACATCTGGATGTGACCCCTATTACACATAAAAATGTTTTATTTTAAAAACATAATATTTAAATATATGTTATAACGTAAAACATGTTTGAATGTTAATCATACTTGGCTGCTTAATCTGTCCAGAATTGCAACACACAAGTTGCGGATTTGAACCATCTTGGTTTGTAGAGTATCTAGATGGCCAACGATCATATCCATATGTTTCATAACCTAGATTAAATTTGGAAGACATTTGTTAGTAAAACAATAATTGGTGTAAGTAAAAATAAAGGTTACATCCACTGCAACACTTACATTGGTGCAATTGTGATCGTCCGATGGCGTTCCCATTTAATCAGCTGCAAGTCCCGAGCGATCATTTATTGATATGGATTGCTTAGCTACATGACTAAAATCGAGCTTTTGAGGAAACACCTCCGCGATTGGTGGGGCTCGGCATTGTCATTTTGGAAAGCCATTCTTCTAAGGTGTCATATATTCCTTATACGGATTTAAGGTCCTATAGACCTCGTACATCAATTTAGACAATAAATGTTAGTTCGATATTAGTAGGTATCTAAAACTAATTATTTTGCATTTGATTTTGCTTACTTACACCCTTTTTTCAAAAGAATTTTTTTCCAAGGTCGTAGAAAGAAGGATGGTCGATAGCCCTCCATCCTAACGTATAGGGCATGCATGCTTTCACCTTTCATGCATAATCCTCCCCTAGCTTGGGAATTGGCTCGTAACCCCACACTTAAAAACCCAATTCCAAATCAGTTACAACAACAAGTAGGGTTCCATATAAATATTGATACAAATAAAAATCCAAATTAGTTACCTGAAAAGCTAAAGGGAATCCATGCAAATCGCAACTGCCTGATGCATTTCGCATTTCATAATTGGCAAAGAGACTATTCAATGCTTTAACTATCAAATTGTATAAGTAGGCACCCCATGGGTACTTATTAAACTTGTCTAAGTCCTCGACAAGCCTGACAAATCTCAAGTTAATATTTCTTTTGCAGGCCAACCATATAAGGCCACAGTTTAAGAAATATAAGAAGGTTATCTTTATTGCATACTGATCATCCTTGTACGATGCTTTCTCAAAGTAATCTTTGAGTTGGTTTGTCTAAATTGACATTTTCTTGTTTAGGTACTTGGTCTGGATGTCATAGGATTTGATATCCCCAATCTCCATAGTCTTGGCCTCAATATGGCCATTGAAGCTCAATCCAATGATCAATGCAAAATCTCTATTGGTGAAACGCGCACTGGTACCACTAAAGTTTAACTCCATAATTGTGTTAGTATTGCACTCCACCATATACAATCCTAAATGTTGGATAACATGTCCTTGGTGCTCGAGCTTCTGCATATCAAGGAAATGGCTGAAGTAAGTTTTTTGAAACTCTTGGAGCTGATCTAAAGTTAGCTTGTTTTTGATGGTTTCAATGGCCTTGATGGTATTGCCATATGAAGAAACCTTCTCTTTTAATTGTTCACCTCACTGTGTAGATGCTTTTGAATATTGAGAATAACATGTGCATAATAACATATGGTAGTTTTCAGTTTTATTTTATTAGTGCCGTGAATATTATTCACCAAAAAAAAAACTAAAATGTTCTAAAAATGAGCAGCTATATTAATATACTACAACCAAAGCAAATCCAACAGAAGCAAGACATTTAGGATTCATAATTATGGCTAGCTTTCCTTTTAGTTTCCTTTGCTACTCAACTTATAAATAAATAGGTTGCTTTAATAAATTTCCTAGAAAAAAGCTAGTGCACTAAAGCCTTAAAACCGTAAGCACCTAAACTAAAATAACTCATTACGATTACAAAATAAGTAATGGAATTTTCAGGAAGTGAATATTCTTTAAATTATAGCAGTACCAAATGAGCTGACCTAATATATCCTTTATTCCTTTGTTTTGTTTTGTTTTTGTTTTATTTTTTTTTTGTTTTTTTGCCTAAGCAAACAGTAGAAATTATTATATGCCTTGAAGAAGTTGATTAACAATTAATGTTGATGTTACCATCCTGATAATTTGATAATTATTATAACTCCTTTTAATCAGTTTCTATACACTTTGAATTCCTCTCTGAAGTATATCCCGTTCCTATATTACACCGTCCACAAGTAGGAGACCCTGCCTTCAGTCAGAGAGATAGAAGATAGAATAAATTATGTTTTTGCCTTGTATCCCGCCCCACTTGGGAAGGGGTCCCCTACCTCCATGTGGGGTGAATATTTTTTCCAAACTAAATAAATTGTATGGGTTCTATTATTATCCAACTAGCAAATGGTATATCAAACCTAACATGTAATAAAGAATAGATCGATCTGCTATCATCAATCCTCTCAAATCATTATTATCACCACACACAAAAAAAAAAATAAACAAAATTAAAATCAAACCTCTCAAACAACATATTTGATAACTGACTATTGTATTGAATGGATTGAACTTAAACGTGATTTTGGAATATATGACTAATACACTTACAAAAAAAAACAATTTTGGAAGAAATGTAATGAAGAAGATGATGATTTTTGAATAGGATTTTAGGTTCATATCCAGATAAATATAGCCTTACAAAAACACCTATATGCAATTTTATATCAATATCTACAAAGCCCATGTATTTTCTTATACAATTCTTTCATATCATTGGAAGTTTTTGTAGCAGGTTATAATATTATTCTCAATTAATATTGTGACCAACCCTTCTTATGTTATTTTCTCATAAAGACCAGATGGCAATGGAAAAAAAAAAACAAAAAAACAAAAACAAAATTTTCGAATGTACGCAAAGTCCTCAATGATACATTTCCGTTAAGAATCTATTAAGACTATTATAAACCCCTTTTTTCTAGCTAGTCTATTAACAATTTTTTCTTTCAAAATCAACAAAGGTACAACCTGATGAAATAAAAAGACAAAATTTTGCTTCGAAAAGAGACACTATTTTTTTTTTTTTCCAAATTGTTGACCAAGTCCGTTCAAGTATGTTGATGAACAACAATTCATTTAAATACAAATAGCCTTCTGTGAAAAGAAAGAAAACAAGATTAAATAACTACAACACGAAAATGACTAGAGAAGAAGGAGAAAAATTAACTTTTGGTTGCTGCTCAAATTGTTGCTTAGTTTGCTCAGATTCGGTTCGAGTCCTCGTCACTAGTTGTCCATAGCCGACATTTGGTGAGTCACTGGCTTTCCTCTTCTTTCGGATTACATTTTTTTTCTCTAGGATTTTTTCGCTTCTCTTAGTCAGCATCGATTTTTTTTCTTTTGTTTTATAGCCAGTATTTGGCTTCTCTTTGCCGGAGATTTTTTTAAACCGAGTTATTTGCCAATAGCAATCGCTAGCAGCCGACGACAGATTAAGTAGAGGGAGAAAAAGAAATAGACATACACGTTCCTTAAAAATTGAAACCTTTGAAACTTCTTTTGCTTGTAGATAGAAAGTGACATTGGGATTCAATTTTTTTGACAATTTCTAAGATTTTAAGAGCCAAAATTAAGAGAAATTAGCACATTTAATTTGGAGTCAAATTTGTGAATATTTCAATGGATGATTATTGATGTCACTGAATTAAGAATTTTCATGCATGTTTGCATAGACTTCTTCTTGATCATGACAATCTCTAATATTGTCGGTAATTTACATTGGCATCCTTGTTGATTGGGTACGGTATTTTCCTCTTTGCATGGAATTTTCCATATGAATATTCTTGATTCATTGGATTTGACAATGATGGGTTTTTAATATTTCTTGAGTCAATAGAACTCTCTCAAGTCCTTTCAAGAGACATTCACCAAAAAAAAAATTTCCTTTGAAGTGACAAAAGCAAAATGTACCATAATTGAAATACAATGAAAGTATTTTTTTAAAATAAAATAAAATAAAATAAAAACAAAAGCTACTTAGAAAGTATAACATTCAAAACCGACATGTTTCAGTTACACCTGTGGAACATGCATTGTTTCTTTGGACAACAATTTCGACAAATCCAATGTACCCAAAAAAATTGTTTTAATTACAATTTTTTATAAGTTTTGGATACATAAGAAGATGTTAAAGTTTGAAAGCTTCCACTGTTTTGTGATCCAATTTTTTGTAATTAATTTCTCATTTGTTGTATTAGAATAAATTAAATTCAATTATAGTATTTCAAGTTTTATGCAATCATATTAGATTATATAAAAAATAACTTAGTCTAATCCAATTTAATTTAGTTCAACAAATAGATTTGTGGTCAAAATCTTTCTCAAAATTACGGGAGTACAAATTATGGAGTCTAGAATAATTAACATATTTATATAAAATTATTATATGTTCCCAGTCCTATAAGTTGTTGGTGCGAAGAAATGTCTTGATGTCGGCTATATAGGGAGTACTGCTCAGAAGTTTGACTGAATAATTTGCCATGTTGATTAATTTGTTAAAAATTGACGGTTATAAGGCTTATATATTTGGATCCTCAAAATCTTTGTGGGTCAAACTAAAATGACAAATTCTTTGTTCTTACTTGTCTAGCGAGGAAAACTACATAAGATTTTTCTAATCTTAATGTTTATAAGATGACTAAGTGAGCCAATTGTACAAGATTTTGGAGTGAGAGCTTCTAGTTACATACTAAAAATCTCGTTTTCAAACTACTAATTTTTTTCATTTAGGTTTTGCTCCGTACTTTACGGTGGAATATCCTAAAAATGTTTGATAATTTATGCCAGAATTTGAGATGTTTGGTATATTGTAAATTGAAAAGTCTAAATTGCTCGATAATATGAAGCAAATCAATAGTTTAAAATTAATGTTTGGGCCTGTCCCTCTATATATATAAATAATTTACGGATAAAGATCTTAGTTTAAACGAAGTAAAAGAAAGTATTGCTATTTAAATTGAGAAAACATTAAATCTATTTCAGATCGGACAGGAATATAGATAGACAAATAGGAACTGAAGATTTCCATCCATATTTAACTGTGTAAACAATGACTAGTCTTTGAAATGTCGTGTGGATCTATTTGCTAGTTTTAGGATTTGAAGGCTGAGATAGTGATGAGATTATTAGGAATTTGACGCAACTAATGTAGCGTATAAGCCTCTTGATTCAAGCCGTGATAGAAGTTGGCTAATTGCAAAATTAATTTGAAATCTTTCGTAGTACAAATAAGCTAGCGTTTGATGCTTATAGGTTTCCATTTAGCATGTTGAAAATATAAGCACTATTATCACTACGCCAAAAACCTTAATCGGCGACACTAAATGCGGGACGAAGCAAAAAATTTGCGTCGCGATAAACTAACGGCGACACAAACATAGTGCGTCACCTTTATTTGAACAAAATAGCGACGCGGCCACGTCGCTAAAATGTGCGTGAAATCAGCTATGGCGACGCGCGATCGAAAACCGTCACGAAAAATGTGGCGCGAAGCATATTCGGCGACACAAATTCGTCAAGTGTCGCGAAAAATAAGCGCGCCAAATACATTTCGTGACAGGCATTCCGCAAGTGTCGCCGAAAATCTGCGCGCCAAATACATTTGCGACGGGCATTAGTAAAGCGTCGCGGAAAATATACGCGACAATCACATTCAGCGACGCCCATTGGAGCAGGTGTTGTGAAATAGTTGCGCGCCAACACCTACCACATACAATTATTTCACAATACCAAAATAATCAATTCACATCTACGTACCATTCTCTATCTATAAATACGTATCAATATTATGAAAGAAAATCATCTATTACTGTAAAAGAAACAATCATCAGAAAAAAAAAAATCATACATATGCATAAATATTCTTACGTTTTTTTTTCTTCGATTTAGCTGAAACTATTTCAAAATATATGGAAATGTCAAAAAAGTTTTGACCAGCTCTCCTTTTATATGATCAACCAGCTACAAATCGTCGATCCATACGCTTCACGTACTTCACCTTAATACATATTAAAGGTTTCATTCTATCTTGTAATCAACTCATCTATTATTGTAAAAGAAATATATAGGGAAAAACAAAACACTTAATGGCGACGCTAGCGTCGCCCATAACTTCAAATTGGCAACGCTAGCGTCGCCCATAACTTCAAAAGGGCGACGCTAGAACTCTCACATTAACTTTCGCTACCGTATTTAATTCCAACCTATCTACTAACATTTAATTTGCACCAACCATTATGTCACATATTTTTTATTAACTATGCAAACAAAGTATAGATATTGCATGCAAATTCTTTAAAGCTATTACATATATATGTCAATTTAAATGCATGCATAATTGACATAATTGTTGTGTTCAGTATGCACTATACATATATATTTATGTTTCTATGATGAGACCATACATGATTGATTTTACATTAATTTTTCGACAATAATGTGAACTTA